>VWZY01003752.1:29090-65225 GCA_013399075.1 Chloroceryle aenea | reverse complement strand
CCCCCGCTGCAGGTACCGAAGGAGTGTGCTGGGGCGGACAGGTGCAAGCACCCTCGCTCAGGAGCGACGGGGCTGAATGGCTCACCCGGGGCTAACACGGTGTCTTGTAATGGGGTAGCGAGATCTGTTGTTCTGGAAGAATGCCCGGGGGATTATGCTTTGAGGTATTAAAGCTGTAGCACTGGAGGTCTCCATCAATGCATTTATCGCAAAATCTCATACCATAGAGACGTTTTGTCTCGGTGATAAGTTGCGAAGAGCCACCATATGCTCTCAGTTATACAGAGATGCTTCTGTGCTTTTGCCACCTCGGGATCTCTGGAGGTCTCCTGTTTATCAGAGATCCAGAAACAGTCCTGAGGCTTTTCAGCATATCCAGCAGTAGAATGGCAAAGGAGGAGGAGAACGGAAAAGCTGCCTTCAGGCTTAGCATCGGTAGACCTAGATGTAATGTGTATAGAGATGTGATCTGTGGTTCCCCTTTACGGAAGAATGGTGGGAAGCCAGTTTGCGAAGCGTGATTACTGCAGTGTAGGAGGATTACATAGTTTTGGTATTTTACTACCACAATGTTGGGAGATAAATAATGGAGTATAATTCTAGATGCTATTAAGATGAGTTATAAAAATTATAGGGTGATGGATATGAGGGGGAGATGTGAAGAAGAGGAGGAAAGCTGAATAAATCTAATGTTGGTAGTAAGTTGTTACTAGTCTCTAGCTGAAAAAAACAAAAAAGCTTTTTTTTTTAAGTAAAGGAAGTGAATTGTATTGATGGGGGATGAGTAGATTTTTTTTTTTTAACTGGTTGTATAAACAGCAAGAGCATGCAGCCTCAATACACAGCAGGGGACGGTAAATGGGAGTGGGAAAACATCTGTGTATGGGAAATATTCCCATTTAGGTTGCTAGGGCAGAGGAAAAGTCTGAAGTGATTTTTATTTTTCTTATTTAATTTTTAATTCTAATGAGCGTCATTGTGGTGAGTGATTTATTGTGCTTTTTTTTTTGTCATCTCCTTGACATAATCTTAGGAACTACTTTAAGTGAATCATATAATTCGAGAGGCTATCCCAAAAAACTCTTGAGTTTTGTCATCTCTTGAGAATGCAGTGGTGGAGAACACTTATCAAATTCAGGTTGTGGTATTTGTGAACACTTTTTTTTTTTAAGAAAGCCAGTGTTATCCAAATATTAAATTATAATTATGACTTCTCCGTCTCTAACATCAAAAAAAGAGTGTGTATGATTAAGAAAAAGCCAGTAGCTAGATTGGAAACATTTTCTTTGGAAATACTGAAAGTCTTAGGTTGAGGTTTTATATTTCTAAGAAGGTAGCTGCAATAGATTTTTATGAGGAGGTGTTTTAAGACTGGGGAGAGGGACCTGTGATGTATTTGGTTTCAAACTGCGCTGATTTTCTGAAATGGAATACGTAGCAGATAGAAATCCCCCCCCTTAAGTTAAGATGTTATGAATGTCATAATTATCTCCTAGGGCCAAATATTTCCTTTCCTAATTTCATAGTAAGTTGTTAAGCTAAAACAAAAATTTTGTTTTTCTTAACTTTTCAAAGCTATCCAGAGTGAAAGGCCCAAATTTAGTTAGCTTTGCTTTTATAAAAAAATGAAACACCCCACCCCAATAAAATAGCCTACTCCACTCTGAAAACCTGGGGTTTATTAACATAGGTAGTGATACAACACTTAGAAGAGAAAGCTTCATTGGTTTTCACCTGTGTCTGGGGATGCTGACTTAAAGTGGATGAAAGGCACATCTTCCCAGATTGAAAAATCTGACTTCTTTTATCACCCTGCATAATACCTATTTCTTTAGCTTAGCAATTTTTTGTTACTTTGCAGTAGAAAATGTTTTGCTTGCAGAATTTAACCTATTTTGTGCTCATCCAGGAGGTTCATAGGAGTGAGTACTTGTCCAGTCATTGTGCTTTAATTTCCTCTTTTCAATGTTTTGATACTCAGTTTGTTTTTGTTTTTCCTAAAGAGTTTCTTTCTACAAGTGCTCATAAGGGACTGTTTGTTAATAAGGAACATCCCTCAAAAGAGATGCCAGCATGTGCATCTTATTTACCACAGTTCAGTCATTTGTCAGAATCCTGGGTTTTTTTGTTTGTTTGTTTTGTTTTGTTTTGTTTTGTGGTTTTTTTTTTGCATAGGGAATCCATTAAATTTGGAATTTTTGAAATGAACTGTTCAACTTCTTCAGTTTTTGAAATCTACTGGATTAAGTGTAATTTAACTCCAACTGTATTCCAAAATCTGAAACATATCCTGAGACTTCAGATAACCATTGTTTTCTGCTACCAGTTGATTTTACAACTGCATTAACATTAAAATACATTACTATGGTCTTTTTATCTCTCCATCAAAAAAAAAAATAAATTTGCTGTTTCAGCCTACATAAACTCTTCAGGTAAAGATGAGAATCAAAATGCCTGCCAGAAAATGGAACTTTACTGGTGAGGTGTTATAAAAGATTGACTTAAAAATGGATAGTTGAGAAATATGTAGAGTTTTGTTTCATGGACTTCTATATAAAATGGAGTTGGAGATACCTTTATCATTTGCAGTGGCTTGAAATTGTGAAAGGTATGAAAGATAGTCATAGAGCTAAAGCTTTAAAGTAATTTCTAGGAGGTTGAATAGTTTTGACTTTCTTTTTTCTCTTGCAGCATGGTTCATGTATTTATTTTTTTTTTATTTATGGGAATGTTATTGGAGCAGTATGACTAATTTATGTATGACTTGCCTTTCCTGGCCTTCTTTTTCAACATGTATTTGTACTTTGTTGACCTTTTTTTGAGGCACCTTTCCCAAGTGTTTACTTAGTGAATTTCTTCCAGTTTACTTCAGTAATCTCCTGGTTACATTCAGCACATGCCATTTGATTCCAGCACAATTGAGTCAAGTTAATGTGGCATTTTGGGAAAAGCGTTTTAATTGCACTGTAATTTGTGTGTCTGAGTTGAAAATCCGTTATTGAAATAGTAGGGCGTAGACCTCTCAAGACCAAAAATCTGGATACTAGTTAACATTCATATCTTAAACAGTTAATAAAAATGTAATTCATGGCAGGTGTCTTATTTGTGTTGGTGTTTTTTTAGCACACATTTATTTTATTCTTTATAAAATAAGGGCAGTATGCTTGAAGCATATGCTAATGTTTTATGTGTCACAGGTTACTCAAATTCTGAATTTCAAGAAACACTGAAAAACAGAAGTGGGAGAGACATGAGAGAAAACCTATGGATAGTCTAGGTGTTTTTCTAAAATGATTAAATTTTTGGTGTCTAGTTTAATTATCCAAATAATTGTGAATACTTATTAGAGAATTCAGATCACTTCTTGCTGGTATCTCAATTCTGAGGATGTCTAGTTTTAGTAAAATAATTATGCATTCTTTCACAATCTTGTAATTGCTTTTGTAGCTCAGTTTCTCTTAATATTTTGTATGGATTTTGATACTTTTAAGGATATGAGGAAAACTAAGAGATAATTTAAAATAGCGAGATTCTTTTCAGATGTTTTGTGCTATGATGTAACATCTTGAATGTGGTATTTTGAAAAATGAAGGTACCAAGTTTCTTATTTTAGTTTATATTGCTATTTTTTTTATATTGGTAGCATTTGACTGATAACATTGTTAATTCGAGAAGATATTTTCTGGTTTACTCTGCTGCAGAAGCGTTCAAAATCTCCCTCTTGAATTTTTGAATGAAAAAAATATTTGCATGAAAATACAATTGAAAGAAAAGAATAAAAAGAGAATAAAATAATAAACCAAACCAAAACAAAAACACAAACAGAAACCAAGTAGAGTAATTTCTGTGGCTGCAGTTATTTGTGGTGACAGATGATACGAAAATATTTTTGTACTGGAAAATAAAGCCATTTAAAAGTCGCTTAAATATGTGGAAAGGAAACAAAGAATGCATTTTCATAACCAGGTCTATTTCGAAGAGAAACTTGTTTAACAAGACCCCTAAACCTTTGAACAACCTGCATTTGAGTAGCTCCATAGAAGCACTGTTGGTTGCACTAATCTGGCAGCTGCCACACTGAGCAGGAGTCACTTGACTTCAGTGGGTTTTGGAGCTGTGGAGCATATGAAAGCATCTCTTGAAATGACAGGCGGTAAAAGGCTTTCATTTTTGAAATAGCATGAGATGGGACAATACTATCTGTTTACACACCAGCTATGATTTAGGAAATCCTGATTAACACAAAAATTCTCTGCATTTGTGCGTAAACCCTAGATTGCTAGTGACATGACACAAGAGTAGTGGCTTGAACTGCAAATATGAAGATCTACTGCAAAATGGGATAGTTATAATGCAGTTATTAAATGTGAATATGATTAGGAGTATTATAGCCAAACTCCACTGATTCTAGTCAGAGGAGAATTTCCATTGTCCTAAGTTTGTGTTTGCATTAAAACCAAACATGACCAGTTCTTTAAAAGCAATGGTTTTACTATCTCAAATAAGTTAGTTTGGAAGAGGTAGACAGTGAAGTGTATCAACCAAAAATTCATTATTTGGTTTCTACCTATTTAAGAACACTACCATCTAAAAAAAGGCAAACAAAAACCAAACATCTTCTGAAGTGTTTTACTTGTGGTTTGTTTGTTTTCCCTCCTTTTAGAAAAGACTAAAGCAGTTGTTCAATTTCACCTGTTTTTTAATATAATACACAAGGAACATTGCAAATAGGATGAAGGGATCAAGTGTTTGAACCTGTTTGAACATCTAATTTTGGTAAGCTTGTGGATCTACTAAATCAGTTTACAAGATCCAAGTATAGTCTTATATGGAATAACCAGTTTCTGCATGGACAATATCCAGATTATCGCTTCTTTCCAAGTTTAAGAATGAGAGTTTAGTCATTTTCTTCATTGATCCTGCCTATCACTATTGAAATAAATTTCTTCTAGTCCAAGTAATGTATAAATTCCTTCAAAACTTGTCTTTCCATACAAAGCATAAAACATCTATGTGTTATGTTTATTAACTTTTCCAGAAAAAGGGGAGAGAGGAGTAAAAGTCTCTTATAAGTTATACATAGTATACCTGTAGCATATGAATAACTTATTTGTATATGAATTAAACTTATTTAAAAAATGACCTTTCAAGTTAGCTAATATTAAACTGATTATTGACATTACAGTTGTAGCCTAGTTAACAATACCTGTTTAGCTATGAACTGAAATGCTTTTTTTGAATTCATCTATTAAATTCATACAAAAGATTGCTGTCCTCATCACAAGACCTACCATTTGGAGCATACTATGAATTCAGCTTAAATAAAATCTTTGCTATCAATTTTCTACGAAAATACCTTGCACCATAGTTGCTCAAGCTTCAAGCAATTTCAGACCCATTAACTTCATAGACCTTTGTACCACAGCTGAATTTGGCTTTTATGAAGGCAGATCTATAGTTTAAAATAATTGAAGTATTTAAAAAGAGATGTAAAACAGTGTATGGGGGTCCTTCTGGCATGTGTTGCAGATAAACATAAACAGGTAGGGAGAGGTAATTCTGTCTCTTACTATGAATAATTTTCTGTGCTGATGATTTTTTTTCTTCATATCAGAAAATTTGTAATAAAATTCCAATACTGCAGTGTTATTATGACAGTGTTACTCATGTTATCTTACTTTATTTTGCTTTGACTAAAGATCCAGGATTTGGGGGAGAGAGTAAAGGGGGATGTGTTAAATGTACTGAAGAACAGTTGACATGAATAACATAAAAGTGTTATTTTTTTAAAGCTCCTGAATGTCCCATACTTGTAAAGGAACATGCTTACTGGGTCAGAACAAAGATTGATGTACTTCAGTGACCTCAATCCAACAGACTCAAGGCTAGAGTCATAAAGAAACAAAATGAGTACAGAACAAGAACAGTGTGATGCTTCAGTCAGTGCATCCTACAACATTCAGTGATATGTCAGGTTATATCTGTGATCTTCCTTAATAAACTTGGCAAGTCTTTGTTGCATTCATTTGTTCTTAATCCTGTTGATACCTTTATCTACTTGGTACACTGCATCAACAATTTAAGGGAAAAATGATGAAAGAAGCCTAAAAAAAAAAATTAAAAAATTCAGTCCCTTAGTTGCTGTGTTGTAACTAATGTAGTAACACGAATTCCTTAAAAAAATTATATTTAATAAAGAATAAAAAAACAAGCTCTTACATTACATTAATAATTCTATGTACCATAGAGGAGTTGCTTATCTCTTGTGTGATGGGCTCAGAGCTACATCTTGTATTTATGGGCTTCCTAAAATTTATTTACGCTTCCTGTTTTGCTTGCTGCTTTTCCTGCTTTTTCTTAAATTATGTTCCTAGCCTTTTGGTAATGGTTATCTTAACAACTGGTGAACTGGTGATGTGAAGTACTTCAATTATAAGCTGATCTGCATGAGACCAATTGTAAAAGCCTTCCTTGTTCATGAGTATCTCTTTTGCACTGTGATCAGTCTTGCAAGTTCTGCCGTACAAGGAGGTGGACACTAAAAGCGTTGAGCTACCCTGGTGTGAAAAAAGAAAAGCTGAGAGATTTGATTTCTATAAATCCAAGGATGAACTGAGTGCAGAGGTACGTGAAAGAAAGCATGATCTGAGTAAATGAATACGATCTGGTTTAAAAAAAAAAAAAATCATGATCAAAATTAATTTCTGGCTAAAAGCGGTGAGACTGGAGCATTATAAGGGTGAGAAGAAAGAAGTATAGTTATTCATAAATAAAAAGCTATCTTAAAGGATTACATTTAATGCATCCCCAGAATGTCCCAGGATGGTGGAACAAGTGATGTGCTTTGAAGACATTCTTCATATAAAGGTTTTTAAGACACAGGGTAAAATTAATTTTCGAATTACTGATACTTTCTGGAAAATGTAGTTCCTTGAGTTGCTTTCATCCACTAATAGGTGTTACATAGCAGATATTACTACTTAATGCAGTAAGAATGACTGGAGTTTCTTGGTACATGTTGCAAATTCTGCTGGTGTCTAGATGTTGTTGTACATTCAAAAAATAATTGCTTTCTATAATGGTTTTTGGAAAAATTCAAAAAATCCCCAAATGCTTGGATGTCAAACCTTTCTATCATTTTTTTTCTTTCAGTGTCTTTTTTTTTGCATTTGTTTACATCTCTTTGAAAGCGGAAGAAAACTCATCTTAAAAAATGCAGCTTTAAATGATTTAATTGCACGTATAAGTTAATAGAGAATTAAAGATATAATCGCACAACACTGGAACATGGTGGGTTTTGACAATCACCTGCATGATTTTGTGTGAGACACAATAGAAGGTTTACTTTTGTTGCTTTCTGTTTGCTTTTTGTCCCTGAATACTAATTTTTTAAGTTTTATTTGGGATTTGAAATTCAAGATGAATTATACCCAGCTGGGCATTGCTATCAGTAATAAATAATGCAATAGGTCAAATAGTGCTGTGCTTTCTGTGTTGATGAGGAATGATATCCTAACTTTAAACTGGGGGGCTGGGAGAACAAACAGGTGCTTGCTTCTTCCAATGAAGACTGTCTACATATAATATGAATTCTATATCAATCTCTAGCCTGTATAGTTTATTCTAAGAAAATAATCTTAGGTGAGATGAGTTCTGCTGACAGAACTGTGCACACCCTGCAGTTGTGGTACTCCCACTGAAGTCAGTGGGAGACTTGTGTGCCAGGAGTACTGTATCAGGGGTTGTAGTGACTGCAGCTTTCAGAGTCTGATTAGAGCTTTCAAAAGCTGAATAACTCCTGTGTGAGTATGTGGAAATTCTGATTTATTAAAGAATAAAAGAATCAAGCTTAACTTTATGCATATTTAAGTAGTGATCCTGTTTATAAAGTAGTGCTGAAGAAGTCTGATGCTAATCCAACAGCACAGAAGACAAAAAGGTTATTTTCCTCTTCCTCTGTGTGGGGTGTGTGTGGTTTTAATTTTTTTTTTTTAATATAAAGCCAAAGACACACTGTAAGCTTCACATTTATTTTTTTCCCCCAGGAAACATATAAGAAAGTTGAACTTTGCTCAATTAATTATTAAGGTCACTTAGTTACTGCAGCCTAGACCATAACTATATTATGGAGTTAACCATTCATTAGAAAAATTCATCATTTTGGTTTTTTGAGAGTTTTTATTTGTTTGGTTTGGTCTATGGCTTTGACACTAGACAAAATTGTTCCTTAGACATTCAGTATTCAGGTCATGCCTGTAGGTCTGTAAGTGTACTGTCTGACTGATCGGATGTTAAATGGTTTTGTGCCAGTTTGTGGCAGTTCCACACATTGGGTGCAACAGCTTTCAGCATTTAGTCAAAATAATCCTGCCCAGCACCTTTGTGGTATGTTTTTGTCTTTGGATTATACAGCCTGTGTACAGGATTTACATTTCTGAGTTTGAGAACTCATAGGTGATGTTTTCTATAGTTCTCCTAATCTCATGATAGCCTTACTCTGTTGGTTTGTTGTTTTTTTTTTTTTTTCCTGCTATTTTTAGAAGTAAATTTATGGTTGGTTGTTTAATGTCAGGATAGGGGTTTCAGTTATGAGTGCATAATTTGCTTACATGATGCTAATCATAAAATGAGCTTTGATCTTGTATTTTACTTTATTATTTGCAAACATTAGTATAAATCAAAAGACTCCTAGGTGTGTTCTAAAACATGTTACCTGCTTCATTCCATGCCCCCACTTTGTGCCACTGATAGCCTTTTTTCTTCTTCCTCTTTTTTCCTTTATCATTTTAACTGTTATATGTAGAGCTGCAGAAACAATTGTTTCCTTTACAAATGTTGATGAGACAATAATACACTTTTTTAGCTATTCAGGATCTTATTTAAAAATAAAACCCAAACCAACCACAACTAAACAAAACCAAGAAGTACCCCTTCTCATGAGAAGTCCTTTTGCTGTTAGAGTTCTGCTATCTGTTCTTCTGTGACATTTTTAAACCAGGAAAGACAATTATAGACATTGAGTGGAGTGAAAAAATTAGGAGACATTGTCATGTTGTCATGTGATTAGTGCCTGGTTGTGTATGTTGTCATAGGAGCGCTGATGACTGATCAAAGGTCAATTAGACTGTTTCCTGGAGATAGTGAACATTAAGAACCATATCTGTAGAAATCATGACATGCTGTGTTGTGTCATTTTCTGTTAATATAATTCTCTTTCTACCTGCTGCTGATTCTTAGGAAATCTGCATCCCTTCTTTTGCAGATAGGCTGTCATGAGGCTTTTAAAATGTTGGGAAGAGGTAATCTAGGCATTCTCACAAGTTCATTAGCTTCAATAAAACTTATAATAGCTCTGCTGTTCATATTTCTATTTGAACTGTAGGCACATCTGGAAAGAATCATATGTTCCAAGTTTATTTTCCTTGACTTACCAAATAAGTTTAAAAAGTAGTATCTTAGAGTTCTTGTACTTGAGGTGTTTCTGAAATCCAGTCCTAAAAATAGCTGCACTTCTGACAAAGAACTACTAAACCAGCAAAAATGAGAATATAAGCTTTTTCTAAGCAGTTTTTGAGGTGGGGGAAAATGCACAGTGAAGCAAAAGCTTCTTTTCACAGTAAACACTTTTGTACAAAAAATATTTATCAGCCTGAATTCAAGAAATACCCTTGTGTAAAGCTTAATTCCTAACTATATAAAGAATACTTTTGTGATCCTATTGTCTTAGAAGAAGTAAAATGAGAGTAGAAACAGTTAACCTCTTCAAATTCACTGAGTTAATGCTGAGCTTTGCCCTACATCCATTTGGCAGAATTTCTTTTCTAGCAATATTTGTATTCACTTGCATTGTGCAGTGTAACTGCATTAAACTGAAATTTTGAGGTGATGTTAGGGAGGTAAATATTTCTGTGGTGTAGATTCCAACCATTTGGTAATGAAGATGGTCAGTTTATAACTTGCAATAAAAAGGGCTGATTCAACTGCAAAATTAAGTATGCAGGTAATTACAAGCAACAATTGGAAAAAACCCTTTCTTATTATTAGGGTACAGTACCTGTCTTTTTAAAAGTATCTGGTCTGTCCATTCAATGTCATATGTATAGATAGTCACATAATAAAATGTAATATTATAACTGACAGAAATGACATCTTTGGCTTGGAGAGAAGCTAAAGAAGGCTAAGTGAGAATGGAGACTTTATGTGGTGGTGTGGGGTTTTTGTTTGTTTGTTTTAAGAAATAGTTTCTGCAGCTCAAAGTGTAAACCACTTTTTTTTTCCTAGAGGGCTGTCTACTGGTAATGTTTTCCATAACTGTCTATTATTACTGATTTAGACAAAAGTCTAAAATTGCTTCTGTATACTTGTGTTTGGAATATGTATGCCACCCAGTATCAATAACATACTGAGGAATTCTCCGTATGAAACGGACTAATCCTCCCAACACCTCCAGCATCACCATTGGAAAAGTAGGGAATTAAGTTAGTAGCTATGTTCACTTGTTCTCTTCTAGGCAGATGCAAACTCTCCTTGTTCATGCTTCCAGTTAACTGAAGACAAACTAGCTCCAAATCAAACTGAAACTGTCATTACTGTGGCAGTGCTTAAACAAACTGTTGTTACGGCTTATTAACATTAGCATTGTGTTGTGGTAATTACAGATGCACAAATTGCGATTAGGTTGCATCTGGCCAACTCAGAGCATGCATCTGCCTGCCAAAGATATTGACATGCATTGATGTGCCCACAGCAAGATAAAGACAGGATGGTGCAAAGATCATGAAGTTAAAGAAAACCTAAATAGCAAATCTAAATGCACAGCTTTGACCTTATGGCACAGAGTGCCCACTCCTGTCAGGAACTGGAGGAGGACTTCTGACACCAAGTAAATAAAACTTCGTGTCACAGCCATAGGCTGTGATTATGCTGACATGTATTTTTTGTTCTAGACATAAGCTGATGTAAGGTGTCTACATCATACTTATTCACATTCTGCTGCTGCTATCACAGTCACAGCTAGACTGGTCCACAGCTGTGCAAAACTTGCCTGGGTGCATGCCTGTATGGCCTGCCTTAGGTGATCCTGCTTTAGGCAGGAGGGTTGGACTCTGATCTTCAGAGGTCCCTACCATTCTAAGTTCCTTTATGATCTAAAAAGAGATGTCACACAAAGCAGTAAATCTGATGCAGTCTCCCAAGTCTTTAGGGTGGTACCCTAGAATTTGAACCATCTTTTTGGATACTTGAAGTTATTTCATAAATTCTAGGAAGCTACACTGACTTCTAACTTCATTAGTAGCACTTAAGGTGGCACGTTGTTCTGCATGCCCACACAGTTTATATTGATGAATTTTTAAGCAATTACTTTATCTTAAACCAAAGGGTATATTTTCATCCTTTATACAAAAAAAAATCTGAGTTTAGATCAAATGGATTAAATACCAACCATTCCTTGACAATAGAATAAATATTTAGTTAAAGAACAATTTCTTGAAGTATGAGAGCCTATTAGTTTTTGTTAGAGCATTGCTAGCAGGCAGGATATGTGGATTCTTCCATAAAGAAGCTTTGTGATGTAATACAAATAGCTTTATTTGAGCCTCAGGAATTTTACCTGTTAATATGGCCCACTGTATACTTTGGATCAACTAATTCAAGCACCAGAAAAAAAAGGGATGTGTTAATGTTGCTATTAACAAAATATTAATTAATATGATTACTTTGCTTTGCTTCTGTCCTAGCCTGTGAAACATGAAAATGAAGGCAGTTTTTCTAAAATTAGTTTCTCTTTTTGTATTAAGGCCAGGATGTGAATGTGAAGTATTTCTTTGCAAAAATGAGAGCAGTCATACCCCTGTGGATGTTTTTTTCTTTCCTTAATTGTACTGAGATTCCTCATTTTATTCATGTGAAATGAAACATAAATAAACTTGATCAAGGTCGAACAGTCCATTGTGAATCCAGAAGAATTGAACCAGCTGTCCTGATTTCATTCCAGTGCGTTATAAGTCACCCTGCTTTTACTTTATGATAAGGTGTGGAGTCAAAACTGGCATGAAAATAGGTAGAGATTATAAACTGACTTCAGTCTCGTTCTGTAGGGTTGTGCATGTTGATTCCAGCAGCTTTATCTTAAATGGGCTTTATCTGAGGCTGGAGGGTTTGGTGGGTGTGATGATTTGACATTCCTGTAGGATCCTAAGGATTTGGGGGGATACTCCTTATTTACAACTGCAGATTAGGATTTTTTCTTAATTTTTATTTTTTAAGACAACCAGGGCAGGAAATAAAAAAATGTGGGGTGTTTGTTTTTTTTAGTGGGAAACTAGATGGGGGGGAAGGTGGAACACCAGAACTACTTTATGGATTCTGTAATTTGTATTTAGATGTTTGTCCCCCATATACTATTCTGGCACTGCATCACTATATTTTTTTTTTGTAGCTTTGAAATGATACGTGTCATCATTTTACTCTTCAAAGCATGAAAGTAAATAAACATTGCTTTCCATGGCCAAACAGGCTGTTTTGGTGTCCAAGGCTGTTTGTGAACAGTGAGCTGGTAGCACTTAAAAGTAGATCAAATTGGGTGAGAAAGATGCTGTCAGTATTGATAGGCTCAGAATCTGGCCAAGCTTTTCTCCTTTATCTTTCAAAGTCCATTTACTAAAATTACCACTCTGGATATCTGTAGTGTTGGGTTTGTGTATCTGTTTTTGAAATGAAGGTAGGCCTACTTTTGCTTTCTTGAGTTTTTTTGCTTCCTTTTAAATAGAAGTGGAGTGGTGTTACATAGCTGTCTTTGTAGGATCCTCAAGGACATTCAAATACTAGTACAAAAATGCTAAATTAATTTCTGGTAATATTAGTTTCAAATATAGAAACTGCAGAATAATGATACTGATTCCATCATCTGTTTAATGTGAAAAAGCAAGCAATGGTACCTCTGCAGGTGTTTTGAGTGAGCAGTTTACAGATGCTGGTACAACCTGTGTTGATTTATTAATCCACACAGTAAAAGTGAGGAGGGCTCTAAAATGCTGATTGGAACACACATGCCCTGATCCTAACACGGGTGAGAGAACAGACTAATTAGAGGGGGGAAATTTGTGTGTTCCCAGCATTGTTTGTACACATAAGAGGTTATCTATGGCTGCAAATTGGACAAGGTGTATAAACAGCAATGTAATTTATTTAAAGTCAGGTCTCAAAGATTTGGAGAAGAATAGTGGAAGTACAAGAAAGAGATTGTAAAAGGAAGAGGTATGGAGAAGGCAGCTGTACTTGTGTGCGGATAAAGGCTATAACTTGTATAACTGGATGTATTTTAACACAGCAGTATTTCTTTGTTTTAACCATTGTTTATATAGAGGTTTGACTCAACATTTCAGTAGAAGCTTTAAACCTGTATGTAAGGGCTGTTGGAATTACATATTTAAAACCAATTATATTTAATAAAATTAGCACCTTATTCTGTCTATCTGTGAATATTTGTACTTCTCCAGATGACTTCCAGAAATTACGGGTATGTATAGGTGCTTTTTTTGAAGTCAGTAACTTCTATTTAACTTTTCTAGTGCTTGGATTTTTTTCTAGCATATTCTCAAGTACAGAAATTAAGGTTTTGGGAAGCTTTTCTGCCTGCAGCCATGGTGATAGCATAAGAGGCACAGATAGGTGTCTCTGCACTGGTCCTGCAGAGGTCTGTTGGTGGTCTGAAATACACTGTTCCTCTCCTGGGTTCCACAGGGCTGTAGGGACTACTCCGATGAACAGCAGTACATCTATTACATCTAGTGTATACTAACACAAACAAGTTAAATTATGATTAATATTGTTGGCATTTACCACCAGAGTAATTTCATACACAAAGGTGGTACAATTAATTTATTCAGAGATACGAGGACCATTTTTTTTGAGGCAACTTTTAATTTCTCTGTTCAGTTGGTTCTTTAATACATTTTTATAAATTTCTCTGGTCTTTGATTCTACAGTGGGGTTAATTACATTTTTTTGGGCAGCATAAAAACGGTAAATATGTGGAAGTTTGTGTCCGTTAAATATTTATTAAAAATGATGTGGGTATCTTAGTAAGAAGTATCCTTTTTGTTAATTAAATGAAAATGTATTTTGTTTTTTTTTCTCATGTTTAAATCAGCTGCTTAATACAGACAGTTATTTTATTAAAAGATATTATTTGTTGCATATAATAGGTATGTTGATTTTACAGATCAAGCCTGTCACTTTGGTAAACAAGATGTTTTTTTTAATCTCCAGTCTTTTAATACAGCCCTCTGAAAGAGGGATCTTTTAGAGTGCAAAGTTTGTTGTCATGTTGCTAGCGTGTGTTTCTGACTGGAATGCAAAGTAGCTTTAATCCATACATTCTTTTTTCTTGTACTGGGATAACTGCCAAATCTATGTCAGCGATTAACTTCTGAATGTGTCAGCTGTAACAAATACAGTCATGTTTCTTGACTAGTTAACAGCTAGTTAAAAGGCAGAAACAGCTCAAATGAAAGGGAAGTACTGTACATTTTTGTATCTAAAATATTCAGGCTCTACTGAGAGGGGAAAAAAAAATTACAAAATCCATGGTTATTGGAGGGATTTTTTTTAGGCAGACCAAAGAATTTAGCTAATTATTCAAATCAAAACATGCCACACTGATGCGTAATGAAGTTATCTGTTGAAACTATGGTCAGTCACAGGGCACTTTCAATAAAGGGTTACATAATTCAATAATTAAGCTCCTGCTTCTCATGTTGAAAGCAAAGCAGAAACAACTCCACCCAAAAAACCCTACAAGAAATCTCTCAAAAACTGTTATAGTATCTAAGATGCTGGTTAGAAAAAAAAAAAAAAGAATATTACAAAAAAAAGATGTCTTTGCTCTAGATTGTAATTTTCATACTCTTAGGTTCCCTGAATAAGCTAAGTGCAAAATCACAGTTTAGAGGGGTGAGTTAACTATATGCTTCTTTCTCACAGACATAGATTTTCAAATTATTAGTGACCTTTTTGTTTTAACTGCAAAAAGTCTGCAAACATTTTTATGGTCATGTTTTGCCTATGTTATTCTACGCAAATTTTCCTCTACAGCAAACCATTCACATTTCACTTAAACATTTAAAACTAGTGTATTTTAAAACCAGTTTCACCACCTTCCAGTACCTGAAGGGAGCTTACAGAAAGACTGGAGAAGGCCTGTTTTTGAAGGCCTGTAGTGAAAGCACAAGGGGCAATGGTTTTATATTAGAAAGGAGTGGATTTAGAAATAAGGAGGAAGTTCTTTCCCACAAGAGTGATGGGGCACTCGAACAGGTTGTCCAGGGAGATGGTTGAGGCCACATCCCTGGAGTCATTCAAGGTGGGGCTTGACAGAGCTCTGAGCATCCTGCTCTAGTTGAGGATGTCCCTGCTCTCAGCAGGGGGGTTGAACTGGATGACTTCTAGAGGTCCCTTTCAACCCAGATATTTTGGCTTGGTGACATTTTGAGTAAATCTTTTTTCTTAAATTTTAGATCAGCTGTCCCAGAAGAACAGTTTTGCAATTCAAACCACACTTTTAGTATAAGTAAGACTATTTTTTTCTATAATTTTATCTTTAAAGGTGTGTTTGTATATTCTGTTTTAAGATTAACATGAAAATACTGATAGTAAAAGGTGACAAAATGGACTGTTGTAACTGGTGTCATATTCAATATTTTCCATTAGAGAGCAAATTTGGTTATTGTCTCACAATGACGGGTGCTAGAACTCTACAGAGATGCAGAATTATTTTTGTTGTCTAGCTCATTTGAACCCTGTTATCAATTTGCAGTAGGTGAAAGGTTTGAATGACCTATTGGGCAGAGCAAAGACAGAGGAAGGCATGCAATGAAATGTCAATCTAATAAGAGGAGATTTTTTTTTTTTAAAACAGAAATTTATATTAAACTGAATGTGTGCTTTGAGTTACAAGAATTTCAGCAATTGACAAAAAACTAATCTGGATGAATTTCTGAATGTAAGAATAACTTGTGGAAAAATCTATCATGTGCTTAACTTCTATTTAAGAATAAAATATTTTTAGAAAGTGTAGGAGGGGAGAAAAACAATGTTTACATTGCTAGAAATGAAAGACATCCTATATAGATTTGTGGAATAATATATTACCTCTGAACTCATTGACAGTGGTACAGTCTATTCCAAAAGCAGTATTTACATATTTATAGATTGTGAATCTACAGTCCTAGTCCTTCGGAACACTTATTCTTCCTGAGAGCTTGTTTACTTGAAAGGGAATAGAGGTTATGCTCGAAGTCTCTAAAAATTCCAGAGTGCTAAGTGGAAAGAAAGAACTATTCTCAGAGTATGTGCTTGGTGAAGGAACAAATGGTTTTGAGTAGACTCAACACTTTTAGTCTGAAAATGTAAAGATTACCTCTGTCCATAATGGCAAGGAAGATGTGGAACTGCCTTTAGAATACTGGTTGTGTAAAACTAAGTGATTTTAAGAAGGCAATGAGGGGATTTGAGGGATATGATGTAATACTGAGTCTAGAGAAGGGCACTAGAATCTCTTACCAAAAAGTGCTGTTCTCCTTCATTCTTGATTTAATTGTTTTTGGAGTTAAACTGTGAAATTTCTGCTTTAAGTTTGTATTTAGTAAATAAAAATTACATTTAAATTAACTATTTAATTACATAGTTAATAACATTTAGAATTAATTCATATTGTTAATAGTGTATTTGTTCAGGAAATTGTTTCTAAAACTTTCAGATTTATAATATCTGTGTAATGGTTTACCATGCAATGACAGTTAACTCTGTTTTTTCACTTGTGTCATGTTCTCATTATGAATTGATAATGATTAAGTCCAAAATCTGAGATTAAAAATAGGTAGCATTTCACTTCAAAAGCATAGACTTTACAGGCATATTTTTCAATTGCTTTGAGTTCACAAAATAAGTAGCAGTTCTTAAACAATGTAAATAGAAATTATGCCCATTAGAAACCCAAAGCCATGAGTTTTCTGAGGAAGTTTTCTAAAGAAGAATCTAAGATTTAGAGATGTTTTAGCCAAGTAAGCTTCACTGAGCTGTCAATGAAAGCAGGAAATCAAATGATCAGTATTTGTAGTCTCTGCAGAGATGACCTGAGAAAGTGACTTGTCTTGAAAATCAAGAATTTGACTTTGGACTTTTTTGTGTATTTTCTTAAACAATTAATGATAAGGCTTTTCCAGACAACGCAAAAGGCTGGAACCTCAGAAAAAAAGACAAATACTCAGCTAAATGTACACTACTTATGCTTTCAGCTAAAGCTATAGAAGCAATGCTGTCTACAAAAAAAGTGTCATAGGGCAAATAAGTAGCTTACCTTCAACATGTCAGTCTAGTTCCATATGCTCCTTAAAAAGAAAGGACAATTAGAAAGTGATGTTAGGCTGGAATGTTTCATATCATTTATGAAACTGCAGTATCCTTGGCAGCACATACTGTCCAAGTCTTGTAGCTTAAACATTTCTTTCTTTCATTTATTTCCATGAGCAGAATACCTATAAAAGTTATTTAGGCTTTAATTTAAAACTGCATTGCTCTGTCAGTTAGATTTCAATAGTTAACACAGAAAATATATCATACAGCATTGGTCACATTTTTCTGATCACATAAATCTGATTTGTATCACTGTAATCAGTGGAGGAAATTAATTGATGCCACTACAAATATTAAGTTCATGAGATCTGACAGTATATCGAACTATCCATCTCTCTGTCAAAGTACATAATTCTAGTTAGAGTTTGTAGTAGAAAATGTTTTTCTTCCCCCTCCACCCCCCCACACCGTTGAGTCCTGTTCAACACCTAGTAATTGCCGGAATGCCTTTTTCCTTGAGTGCTAAATACAATTAGAAAACACAAATGACAAGTTTTAAGTTAGATGAGCTTTGCACATTTAGAAGATGGTAATTTGTTACTGTTTCCATGTAACTACTCTTCACATGGCAACCATGTGTACTTATTGTCCTAGTATTTAGTACAGCCTAAGTGGTCTCAAGTTCCTGGAAATACCTGGTTCCTAGTTACGGTTCATGCTCAAATTCCCTTCTAGGCTCATGTAAAATTATTAAATGGTGTCATAACTCTAATGTGTCCTTCACTGATACATCAATGATTCCTTATTAGATCTGAGTATTTAGTTTTTTGCTAAGCAGTAAACACAGGATCTTCACCTGTATTCTTTAAACACACTGGGCTAAGTTTAATTCAGTGAGAGACTTGTAATTTAGAAATGTATGTGTTTCAGAGGTGTTTTTGAAAGCAGAAGTCTTCGCTTTTAAAATTCTTCATTTTGACATATTAAAAGTTTTGTCCAAGGAATACAGTGCAAATATTTTAAGTTAATTCATGTGTTTATTCTTTTCTTGCAATGTCATAATATTTTTTTTAAAAAAAAGGCAACTAAGTATAGTTAAAGACTTCATATCTCTCATGATACTGATATATTTTATATTGTGCTCTCTGACCAGAGAGGAATTTCTATATTACAAATTCAAGTAAAAAGAGCAATCTCAAATACATACTATGAAATGATTAATTTGAAAGAAGAATGTAAAGTGGGTGTTTTCAAAAGCAATTACATATGAAGATGACTTTTAAGTCCTGAAGGACTAAACGGAAACAAAAGTGTAATGAAGGGTGCAATTTGTAGGAAAGCTAAACTGGATGTTTGAAGCTTTTGATTTTGCTTTGGCATGGAACTAATTGTGAAATTCTCCAGCAGTCGAACTCCTTATGTTTCTGATAGCATTTTCCCTACTGTCTGCCCTTGGACAGGGTGAAGTTTACAAAGATGATGATGTGTTCTAGATACTGCAGTGTCTTTATCTGGAAATCTCCAGAGGACCAAATGCTGATATGGTGCATCTTCCTTGTTTCTCAGCCTTCTTTGCCCTTTTGTCCTTGTCTTCAGTACCTACATCGAGCAAAGACTTAATGATGAAAGAAATGCTTACTCTTCCTTCCTGTTATCTAAAGCAGGGAGGTCCATACAAGAAGATTGCATTAATAATGTAGATCACAAAAAGGGCAGAGTGACCCAACTGCATCATTCAAATGCTGTATTTACTTATGTTTGTTTTCTAAAGCTGTTCGTATTCCCCTCAAATTACATCTTACATTGTGAATATCTGCAGTGCAAGTGCTGACAGACCTTGAGGAAAACCACATACTATTGCAATGAAATGCTGATTTGCCTCTGAACAGAGCAGTCATGTATTGTCTTTGACAATCATGGGGGTTTTACTGTTACCACTTAAAACACACAGGTCTGTTTTTTACTGGATTTGTTAGAGAAGCAACACGTTCTTTCTAGCTGGCTTCATGACCCAATTGCCTTGAATTACTGTCTCTTTCTCAAGTGATCATTTACATAGCCACACCTTCCTTCAGGTACAGTAGTATAATGCTGCAGGATTGCATTTGAACTGGTTCTTCAGTTGACTGCTGCTGAGGCTTTATAACTAATTTCTGTATGTTTTGAGTTTTAATATAAAATCTGAGATTTTTCAGAACATCAAGTTTTTGACTCTATATGTTAATATAGGCAATAGGTACAAAGTACATGCCAGAATGAAGTGGTATAATTCAGGTTGCATTTTCATTGATAGTTTCATTTATAATTTTAGGTTAATTACTCCCACTGCCTCTATACATAAATATGTAGGTTCTTATCAGATTATCTCCACCTGGTGGCAGTATGTCATAGCTAGCAACAAGAGTAAGAAGTAGAACTGGAACACTTTTTTTTATCTTTACAGAAACATCACATCAAAGCTATTTAAATCAGATGAGTCATTTATTGCTTAAAAACCCCTGTAGATATGCGTGAAATACTTTAAAGCTGGACTGTAGTGTCTTGTATGTAATTTGATGTAAGCACTAAATGGATCTTTACCTGATAAGTATCCCATGCATCAGGGCATTCAAAATACAAGGCAGTTGCCAAAAGCTCTGTTAGCATAACTGTATTCGTGTCTGCATTACTTCATTTAAAAAGAATAATGCAGGTATTTTGATAGGTAAAGTCAACACTGTAGTATTTCACATATATATTCTGCTGATTCCTGTAATTCTAAAATATGGATCAAGTTGTGCAAAGTTTGCATAATATGTTTTTGTCAAGCATATTTTTGTAGTCTCTTGTGAAGAAATGCTCTTTGTTGAAGTGCTGAATTGCCCATTTTTCTCAGTGAAGATTGGAAAACTTTTCAGAACAATAAGCCCAGTTTCAAACTATCTTGTCAATCTTTTTAAGAACTTACCTATGTGACTTTTCATATCACAGTTATCAGAACAAGTTAGTTAATGTTAGTTAACATTTGAAGTTAGACATGCAATTCTACATTATTTAGGAAAAGTACTACATATAATCAAGACTTTTTACAGCAAAATGTAATTAGTTGGTTAGTCATGTCTGGGTGATTATTTTATTTTACAAATAAAACTGATCTCTTAAATATAACACATTTATGTTATCTGTCTAAAATGTCAAGAGTACTCAAGAATGATTCTTGAGGGTTCAGTTGAAAAGGAAATTATTCTGTATTTTCCAAAATTCCTATCACCAAAAGAAGCTCTGGCATCCCTGGATGATGTAAAGTGATTTGGCAGTTTAATTCTTGTATGAAAGATGCCCTTAAACTCTCCAGTTGTTAAGGAATGGTTATTTACTTTGGTTATTTCCTCCCTACCCCCCAGCTAAAAAAAAAAAGTCAGTGTCAAAATGGTTTTGATCAGAGCTAATTAGCAGCTGAGAACTTGTAACAAATCATGTTTTGCTGACTGAAAAGCTTTAGATGTATTTTTATTTGTATTATTTGTCTGCTATATTTATAAACATTGAATCAAATACAAACAATAAGAGTTTATATTTTTTAATAGAGACATTTACTTCCATTAGAAAAGGAAAAGTTAGCCTTTTTATTGTTGAGTTTAGGTGGTACCATATGTTGTTGAGCAGTCTATATGCGGTGTAATTCTTTTTATATAGCTATTTACAAAGAATGTTGGCTTAAACACAATTGTGAAGAACTTGCAGCTTGAGTACCTCATAGGAGAGCTAAAAAATTCTTTTTAAAGAGAAAAGATAACAATAGGATGGCAGCAATCTAAAATGAAGCTTATATTTTTGTGGAAAATTCTATGTTCTGGTCTCAGACCTTTACTTGATACATGTGTGTAGGTGGTTGGGCTAGTTATTTTTTTCCTGTACAGATGAAATATTACTTAAATAATCATGTTGGATGAGTACTAAAGAATTCACCTTTGAAGTTATTTTAGGCTTAAAAGACAACAGGAACTGTTGTCCCTAAGCACTAGATAGAAAGGGCAAGGGATGCAAGATGCTCACTGAAAGCATTGCTTATGTACAGTGAGACTGAAAATGTTTGTTTGTGCTCACATTAGTTTTCTGTAGTGTGAGGTGTGTAAAATATGAATTCAAGGAAGGGGGAAGGCAAAGAATCCCAACCAGGCAAATAATATTTACATGGTCGAACAACCAATCTATTTTACAAGCCCTAAATATGGGAATACCATGTTAATTTGCCATGCTGCATTAATGTCATAGAACTGTCTGAGACAAAGTTTCTCCTAGGGTCTCTTCATCTGTATATTAAGCTTTTGTGTGGGAAAAAGGGTTCTATTTTAATTTGATCCGTCAAGTAGTTTCTGGACTGATAACACCTCTGAATTTATTAGTAAGTTGCTAGTTATTTAAGAGCTATAAACATTAAATCATTTTTTTAAAAAAATATGGATCTTTATTGTCTGCTTTCTTGGCTTTTGGAGCGCTATATTTCAGGCTACAGGTGTTAACTGATCAACTCTAGGTAAATAAAGTAGTATCATCTAGGGCAAATAATGTCATAAAACTGTCCTCATTAATGAACATGAAATTGAAGTAGTAAAGAATTTCCTCCTTTATTGACTGCAAAGACTTATTATTAAAAACAAGCACTATTACTACTTTTAGCTACAGAAGTGATTAAGAAAGGAACATTGAAGATTTGTTGAGGAGGGTTTGATCTGCACAACAGAACTCAGCTGAAAATTTAGGGCCTAAATCAGGTACTGTGATGTCTTAGTACTACCTCAGAAGTATGCAAAACAGGTCCCCAGTTGCTAGCTTTCTCCTGGGAAAGCAAAGGCGGCTTCTCCTGTGGTCTGCTTATTCCTCTTGTATGGGGTGAAGGGACATAGCAGCCTTGTGAAGCCTACTTTCTCTCACTTCTTGTATACTTTATCTTATAGGAAGTCTATGGGTGCCTTATTTCCTCTGTGCAGGTCCATATTTTGAGTTGATTTCCTGTCTTGGTGGTTAGCTTTTAATTCAGCAGAATCAGTGTTGTCGTCTTTGTTGGTGTGCAGGTTTTTGTTTTGGCGGGGTGGATTTGTTTTTGTGTGTATCTGTATTCGCAATGCTGGAAGATAGAAAGACTTATCTTGTTTAATTTTGCCACTTTCTATGTTGAGGAAAAAAAACAAGGTGACTTTGAATGGTTAGTTGTCAAAGTAGACAGTAATAAGCTTGTTGAAATTTGGAAATTTTGTTCAAGTAAATCCAACAATTAGGCTAATACTTGAGTAAAAATGATAGCAAATATTTATTAAGTTCTTTTTACTTCTTAAAAATTAGTAATACATTCTATCACTGTTGTCAGGTTACTTGAAATAGTGGAATAAACCAGTGTTTAAATGCATTTCTTTACCAAGCAATTCCTTGTAATAGTGCATATTTGGAGCTTGTGAAGTTCTTATGAAACATAAAAAGTAAAACTAAAGCTCTTTTGGAATTGGGTTGGCAATCTCATTGTATAATGCTTCAGTAACTGTAATGTAATGCTTTGGCCACTTCTTAGTCTCTTGACTTGAATAACATCTAATTGCCCATAACTGTTCTCTCTTCCTAACAATTTTGTTAGTAAAAGTGAGATTCTTTTGCCAAGTTTTTTCATCCTGATTTTTCTCAAAGTACCTTTGTCTTTCACCCTCTAAACTATTTTAACCCAAACTAATCTGTGAAAAAGGTACAGGCTTCTGAAAGCAAGCAAATTAAAAAAAAAAAATCTGTTGTAAAAACAAAAGAAATATAACCAAACTACTGTATTACTTGCAGTCATGTTCTTCCTTCTGTACAGGGTATACCCATTCAGCTGAATTGGTAATAGAGCTTGTTCTGTAAACTGACTTCTAAGCCATAAATAGTTGTAGCATCAAAGTCAAGTAGGCTGTGATATGGATGATCTTTATAGACTATTTAGAATGACCTCTGATAAAAAATTACTGTGCTGTAGCATGGAATTTGATTTTTTTTATATCACCATTCATTTTAATATTGAAGAAATTCAGCAAATCCAAACAGCTGAGTGTTTATAAGGTGATGTACCTTTACCTATACACTTGCTACTACCTCCAAAAAGAACTATGTGATCAAATTCTGTGAAAATACCCTGTGAAAATGGTGATGTACCATATGGCAGGAGCTACAGGATATCACCACACCCCTGCTGAAGCATAAGGAATTACTTCTAATTGTACAGTAGTTAAGACAGGTTCATAGGCTGGTGCTAATAAAGTAAACTTCTTCAAAATGCAACTACAGTAACAAACTGATCATGCAATATGACTATGCATATGCCCATGGCATATACTTGTTTGGCACTCTTTGTGTACATTCTGGTATTTAAATATTTCTCTCAGTAAGGAAAACCTTATGATTAAATGTAAGGCTTATAGGATGATAATGGTTATCTTGAAAGGGGCCTCAGAAATGGACATAATTTTTGGAAGGTTGAATATTACATGCGGAGTGTTGCCAAGGGGCTTCAGACAAGAATGGACTCAAGGACAAAAAAACTCACATCAGTGAACTGTTGCAACATGAGGAAGTTCGGGGAGACACCAATTAACACAAAGATAAGGAGCTTGAGAACAGAGTGATGAGACAGGATTAAGACCATATATGGAATAAAGACAGAGTTCCTGGGAAGGACACTGGGAACTCTTAAAACAGTCACTAGGGACTGCCAGAGATTAACGGAGACCCCTCTGAGACTCAGGCCCTAAGTATGACTATTCAAATATGGCAATTAGTCTCAGGAAATAGAATGAATATGTATAGACATTCTGGGTAATTTAATACATATATATGTAATGGGGAGATAGAAGCTTTGACCAGTACAATATACAGCATGCATGTTAGGAGGAATGATTTCCTGTGCATCCAGTGCTGCAATAAAGTGAATGATTGCTTCGTAATGCTACATTGGCATTAAGGGGTTTATTCCCAACTTCAGGGACAGTTATGCATCTCCATTTGAAATATATACTGCATTTTTTGTATCTTACTCGGGCCATTAAGACAATGAGGTAAAATTTTGCATTTCTGCTTATTTTCTAAAGGTGTGAGTTTCTGACTGTTAGTTTACTGCTACCGCTGCCATGATGTTTTCATCGGGGGGAGACTGAATCTGTATTGTGTCAAAAAGACAGATGAACTCTTAAAACACTCAATTATTATTCTGGTGGCTCTCAATATTGGAATTCATCCAAGTGCTGTGTCTCAATATAGTGCCTGGTACTGTGGTGCTCTGTGTGCCTTGTGCGTGCGTTTGGTTGTGGTTATGTGGTTTGTGTGTATGTGGTGCTGGTGGCGTTTTTGTGTTTTGTTGTTTTGTCTTTTTTCCTAGCCTTAAAAAGGGGTATACACTTTTTTGGTCAGGGATTCATTAAGAGTGTTGAAATTAGCTACATTATTTTAGAAAAGTATGTATATACTTTCTAAAAGACTGAAATTTCAACTGCCTAAGCCACTCTACACAATTCTGGAAAAGCTAGAAACTCTTACTAAGCTTTATTTTATAAATGTCAGAGAGGTGCAGCTTCTTCAATTAAATGGATATTTTGGGGATTACCCTGAATACTTAAGAGCTGTGTTTGTGTTCATATTCATTCTGAAATCTAATCTATATTGCTCATGTATGTAATACTGCTCTTTATGACTTTGCTGGTTTTGCTGCTCCTTATCAATATAGCCATATTTCTGGTGTAGTAAACCTAGCAACAATAGAGTTCTTCTACACTGTAGTGATATGAAAAGAAATAATTTGCCTTTGTGTCCTTTCATTCTAGAAAAATAAGATGATGTCAGTACCACATTTTTACATTAAGATTCTGATGTTCATATATTGTAATTCTCAGAGGGATATCTTTTGTAATACTTCATGTGAACCATCATATGATCACACCTACATCCAGTAAGTAAAGCGTTATACACCTGTGTTCATAATGAAACAAAAATCGGAGCTTCCACACCCCCTTGCTTTCTAGCAATCCTCACAGAGGTGAGAGGCTGGGTGCGGCTGGGTAAGGATTCTGAAATAAATACCCACTAACAAAAGAGTTGTTGTTAAGCAGGCATTCTTTATTGCAGCACTGGAGGTTCTCCTCCATAAGTGTTTCAATGAATTAGCAAAAAGCACTAGCTCATATACAGGAAAAAATAAAAAAACATTCATCAAATTTCCTGGAAAGGGCAGTACTACTCTAATGAATTCCAGGAACTCATTATACATAGTCCAAGAATGCATAATAAAATTAGGGTCAGGGTCTTTTCCCTCTCCGGTGGTCATTCATAGTATTCCTCATGCTGTTAGTTGAACTCTGGGCTTCCTTTGACAACATATGGTCAGGGGGTTAGGTCATCCATCCTTTGGTCCTGGAAGGCTCCAAGAATATAATTTTAAATTAGTTTTCAGGTGCTTATCTTGACACTGGTGTCCTCCTTTGTGCTTATCTTGATGACTTGAGTTCCTGTTATCAGGGGTGCTCTGGTTTAACAACTATCTCAAGCCCTGTCTCATTTTTGCCAGGCAAGAAGTTGCAGGTTTCAAAACATTTCATTATCAACTCTACCAAACAAATAACTAAACTATGCAAGTGAGGCTAAGAAAAGAATATAAGTACACCTAATAAGATTTAAAATTTCTGTGCATCAACTGGGGAGCAACCAGGGATAGCAATCCTGTCAATATTAATATAGTTATATTCTTGTTCCACTTAAAGGAAAAGCTAAATAGGTGACCTCCATCAGTGTGTTCATTCCACACAGAAGGAGGGAAAGAAGGAATCTCATCTTTACAAGTACCAGGAAGTCATTAAACTTATAGTCTGCGTGCATTAAAAGTTTGGGATTAAAAATGCTCATATCCATCTCTAGCTTGGAAATGGGCAGTAGCTGGCTCAATACACTCATGAGATCTCTCTTTACTGTACTCAAAATGTTTTAACTTTCTGTCAGACACAATAGTGGAAAACAATGGGTGGGTTTAAGAGGATGAAGTATGGAAGATTTTTGTATCTCTGGGTAGATTTGAGTGAATATAGCTGAAAAGTGTTTTGAGATTCAGCAGAAACCTTTTCAGCACAGAAAATAAGTTTGCCATATGTGAAAAATCTGAGGATCAGCTTTACAGAAGGCAAGGAAGACTGAGCAGCTGCAAAATTTTCATGTCCCTTTTCCTTGCTGTGATGGAGGCTTAAGCCTTCATCCTTCCCTCACACTGGCTCCTGAACTCCATGCATTGTAGTGCTGAGCAGTTACACAGGGAAGGTGCAGCTCTTTTCTCATACCTTTTGCTTTGACATTCTTGAATACACCAGACTGGCTCAGCCCTGCCACTTGTTTTGGGAATATGGTTATCCTGGTCACCAGGGAGCAAGTGGTCCCAGTTCTCAGACCATCTAGTACATTTCAGTTGTTTTGGTAGGCTCTGTTTAGGAAGGACAGGGACCTGGTGGAGTGGGTCCAGAGGAGGGCCATGAAGATGATCAGGGGCTGGAGCACCTCTTCTCTGAGGACAGGCTGAGGGAGTTGGGATTGTTCAGCCTTAAGAGGAGAAGGCTTCTGGGAGAACCAATAGCCACCTTCCAGTACCTGATGGGAGCTTATGAAAAGACTGGAGAGGGTCTCTTTACAAAGACCTGGAGTGAAAGGATGAGGGGCAATGGTTTTACGTTAGAAAGGAGTTGATTTAGATTAGAGACATGGAAGAAGTTCTTTACCGTGAGAGTGATGGAGCACTGGAACAGGTTGCCCAGGGAGGTGTTTGAGCCCCATTTCTGGAGACATTCAAGGTGGGGCTTGACAGAGCTCTAAGCATCCTGCTGTAGTTGAGGATGTCCCTGCTCTCAACACGGGGTTGGACTAGATGACCTCTAGAGGACCCTTCCAGTCATTTCAATGTTTCTGTGTTTGCTCAACTGTTAAGCATTATAGCAGTGTGAAATTATACATCCTTACCCAAAAAGAAAATGATTTCTCTTATGTGAGAACTTAATACAGTTTGGTGATGCACATTATGTTAACTGGGCACTAACTAGATTCAGATATTTTAGTCCTTGCAGGTGGGACTTACAGGGGGAGAGAGTGAAGCAGTGGGCTTTATGATTAACTTTCATCTCGGAGAACTAATGGAAAAATCTTACTTGCTTTACACATCTGTTGTAAAGAACAATTAATGAATCTAGTTCTTTGTACTTAACATTTGTTATATAGATTTCTTTTGGATTATACCATCCTTCTTGAATTCTCAGTTACATATTTCTGGAATGGTTCCAAGACAGCATGAAAAATTAGCTATTTCAGTGAAAGATTAAGATTCAGTTAACATCCTCCTTTACCTCCAGGTTATTGCACAAGTAGAAGTGAAAGTATGATACACATTCACCTTCCCCAAGGAATGAATTTATAAAAAGCGAAAGAAAAATGGCCAATAATTTAATATTTGCTTCTTTCTTATTTCTTATTTTTTCCAAGCAAGAATTGAAGCAAATCTGTATGATAAAAAATATAATTTACTATTGAAATTATTTGTGAAATAAAAGTGAACTGTGTTTCGTCCAGTAAATGCCTTCATTGTGTGGTATTAGATGACCTTTCAACAAAGAATGGCAACTACAGTTCACGTTTTCTATCATGTGTACATTTCACAACTGTAAACTGGTGAAAATTAGCAATTTTTTCTTTTATCATGTTTAAATGACCATGAAAATTCATCCTTTGGTAAATTGCTATTTGATCTTGCAGCTGGTGTTTTCTTGCAATGCATAGACCTGTTACTGCTGTATCTCCATTTTGTTTAAGCTTAGTGGTGTGATCATTAAAGAGTGTTTTATAGAAAATGTTTGGTTTGGTTTGGTTTTTTTTCCCCTCTGTGGTGAAATAAGTTTAAGTTAAATACCTGTTTAAGATAACTTAAATCCTTCAACTAGTCTCCCTGGAAAAAAAGATATAGTTATAGACACCACTGACCTTTTACTTCACTGGAAAAGGTAGTTCATGAAAAACATGGAAATAGTTTGGCTTCTGGTCAGCCTCCTAATATTTGATAACATAGAACCAAATCATTATTCTGATGCTTCAGTTTTACTCCTCTGAAATTCATCTGCAGTCAGTGGAACTTGTATTACACTAAGAGAATACAAAGAAGATAAATAGCTGAAAAACCATAATGCATTTGAGACACTGTGAGCAGCCTGTTAATTGTACGTATAGATTTCTGCTTATTTGTAAGCTTAGTAGTTTGGACAAAGGTTAAAGACCAAGGCGATGCTTGAAAGACATTTTTACCACTTAATTTTGTAACTTGATAGGAAGACATTTGAAATTCAGTTTCAGAAGTTCATTATCAGTTCATATAATTTCTCAAATGGAGAAAACGATCTCATGGAAGCATACTTTAGTGATCCTGAAGATGCTGTCATTGCATTGATAATCAATTCAAGTTTTCTGTTTTTCAGGAAACCATTGGCAATATAACCTTCTTTCTGCCAGACTAATTCATTTGGCCTTTTCATTTAAAACTCTAGCAATAGCTTTGCACCTTAAATTCCATGAGAGCATAGTTTGCAGAAACATCTAATGATATACAAGGGGAATACATGGAAGTCTTGAAAGTGTCAGAGTACTTTAATTCTCTAGACGTCCATTTATGTAGTTCTTTAAACTAAGAAGTTCTTCTGAGTTGTTTAACCTTCTGTATATTAACTGAGCCCCTTCCTACAAGTTTTCTTGAAAAGGTCAAGTGCATTGGTGCAATGGAGTAGTTTCTGCTAGAGGAGTGCCCTGCCTGTTCCTCTAAGTGCTGCTGTAGAGATACTTTTCCTTTCTGTCAGTAGAGTAAGAGGTCCAAATATAGAAGCACTAATTTACTTCCATTCTAAAAAGTAATAAACCAAAAAACATTCTTATTTCATTGTCTCCTTAGGATAATTAATATAACATCACAGTGATTCATACTGGACTGAATTTTTTTGAGAAAAACATGATAAAAACCCCAGTTTAGTCAGATACACTTAATTTTTAATAACTGAGAGAATTCACACATAATGAGTTTCCTTATGTCTTGAAGTATTTATTTCTACAGTGTCAGGGCTTTATGCAGTCTTTCTGCAGAACTTTTTATCTCCAACTTACAGTTTTTCATTTGCATCCTGTTACTCAGCAGACCTTATGAATGTGAGAAATACATTTTGCTTCTTAAAGATTCAGCTTTGTTTTTATTTTTCTTAAGTAAGCTGTTTATTCCCAGGTATGCTGAACTTTGTTTTTCAAAATAAAAGATTTGTAGTGGAGTCAGCAGAAGACTTGCATGGCATTCATAGAACCATAGTAATGTTTTTTTTTTTTTTCCCCATCAAAAAGCTAAGTCCTATCAGAAGATAGGATTTCACTGACAGAAATATACTCTGAATTTAATACCCTGAAATGCGGTTCTCTGTATCAAGCAAGTATCAAAGCAAATGACTTGCATTCATTCTAGATTTAAGATGTTACACATTCTCACTCTGACTAACGCTGACATATGAAATTGGAGTATGTTGATTAATGCTTTTTAAAAAATTGATGGTGTAGAATGTAAATTATAATATCTTAATGTACAAAACAAGTTTTCATATTCTATTTTATGCTTCTGTGGGGAGCTGACTCAAAATGTGGATATAAGATTTAGATAAATGACATTTTAACCCGTGAGTGCAATCTCAGCAGCAGCAGATCAGCTGAATTATGAATAATATATTTTTTACATTTGTGTCTAAGGCAGAAAAACGTTAATGTCTCTTTGGTAACATGACTTCTGTGGTAATTTATTGAATTTAAAAATTATATCTATAGCAAGCTTTTGGTTTTCATTTAAATCAATCTGCTACAGTAGTAGTAGCAGATTGAAAGCTATTACTGAAATATTTCAGTAACTATCAAAATAATAGAAATATGAATTTAATTTAACATCTGTAATTTATGTATTTAATAGTCTGCATTTTCATATAATTGGCATGTTAAAAGGTTCATAGGAATGAAAAACTACTGCTTATTTCTAAATATAAATAGAAAATTCAGATAGAGCAAAGTGCACTTTCATGATTGTCACTATGAAGGAAGCAGGTCTTGTTTATAAATGAGTCTAAGAATATTAAAGCAGGTTGAAACTGGGTATCCTAATTATGCCAGTATTCTAATTTCTAGCTACTACAATCTTTTATGTTTTTTTAATGACTGTTTGAATTTTTCACTTTCATGAATGTGATATATGGCATCTTTAGTATTTAGCATCATTCATCATGTAGGTTGATGAGAAAATTGAAAATATTAAATAATGCGACTTTTTAAAGAGAATTTTTTTATCAGTGGACTGAAACTATTATTGGTTGACAGTGTGAGGAAATGTTTACAAAGGTAGGAGAATGTCATTTCTTTAGCTGGTTCTTGTTGATATGTAGGAAATGTTTGCTCCTTACCAAGTCATTCTCCATGGACACAGCATGAGGGGAAACACTGTCTGGGTCCCCAAGTTCTTTACCCAAATGTTCAGAGCTTGTAGTCACCCTCAGGGTCTTCCCTGTCAGTGTCAACAGTACCCATTTGAATAAACATCAAAGGAAGTAGTCTTAGAAATGGATGATCCTCAGCAACCTCTGCCATGTACATTATCTTAGTCCTGACTAAGCAAGCCCAGGAGTCAGATGAGATGAGTAACTGTCACTCACAGGAGGAGTATTGACCAGCTGTGTCAATTGGAAATATGTGAGATATGTTGACTGAAGCACAGCAAATCTAATGGAAGAATTTGACACATGATTTGTTTTGATCAAAGGGAAGGCAATGGAAAGTATGTATAGATTTGACTAAGAACATTATTTTTAATATTAAAATAGTTGGGTTTTTAANATGTAAAAACTACTGGTATTAAAAAAATGGAAACAAATACCTGAAGATCCTGGGCAACCGTATGTATGTGGCCCTGCTTGAACAGATTGAACCAGATACCTAGAGAGGTCCCTCTGATTGCAACCACACTGTGAGTTAAAGCAAGTAACTTCTTGAATAACAGGTTCAAATCCTCCTCTGCCCTTCCCTCTTAATGTATATTTTTTAAACAATACTTCAGTTCAAAGTCATCTACTTTCTCTTCAGAGAATACTCATTTTTATACACTTGTCAACCTTCTGTGTTAAAATTAATGTATTGTGACTATATTGTAGTCCTGCTTAGATGCTGTTTCTGGTGTCTTGAGGAATTGGTTTTGCATATAATAATGCATTGTTAGACATACCAGAGATGTCAATATTGTCATTGGCTGTTGAAGTTTTAATTTGTACTTTTCCTTGCTTATCACCAGGTCATATTCTAGAAATACAGAATGAGTACACAAGCCACCATGCATAGGAAGACATAAAAGTTATTTTGCATTTTCCTTGTAGTTCACTAGTCTTTATCAAAAATAACAGTAGTAAAAAAAAAGTTTTCCAAGAAGAAAGGATTTGTGTTAAATTACTGGAGAAAATAAAGGAGTAGATGGGAAGTTGCTTGCACAATCTGTTTCTGGGCTTCCTGAGCTGAACGTGATTGCACACAGAAGCCACACAGTGTATTCTCAAATAATGAAAATATTTAGAACTGGAACAGATAGTTGCAGAGGCCAGTTATGGACTTGATTACATTTGCATTACAGTTTCATGAGTCCTATATAATGTAATGTATGAGACTGTGAAATACATGAAGACTTGAAAGTATTAAAGCCTTTGATCTGCCCTGTATTCTTGGAGGCTACTAAAGGCATAAAAACTTGATACAATACCAGACAGTGGAGTCCAGAAGTTGTTTATCTTTGATGGATATAAAGGTGTTAAGGAAAAGATCTCAGGTTTTTGTTCTGTTCTCCAGATGAAATTGCAAAAGGTGAGAAGGGGAGAAGGAAAAGATGAAGGGCAGATTTTGATATATCTGACAATACCATGAAGGTGGTCTAAATGGCGCTCTTTCCACCCTCATAAAAACTGTAGACTTCATGGGTCATAGATAGAAAAGAAATAATAGGGTAGCTAGAGGAGGGGAGTCTGATACTTTGTGGTTGATATTCTGCTGTTCAGTTAGTGCTTATACCTGTTTACTTACACTCAAGTAGGAATGTACCATACTGTTTCTGTCCATATAACAAGGCATTTGGGAACCAGGAAATTTGGCATAAATAGGTTTGTTTTATTCTGGAAGTTTGCAGTCTGCCTGACTATAAAGAATCCAGTAGGTTTCTGAAATGAACTTTAGTTTATATTCACTGTTTTTTCTTGTTTGAGAGATTTACCTGTTTCAAGAGAACTTTATTGCTCAATTTTTTTTCTTGTTCAGATGCAAATTTTTAAAATCCAATGTCTTGCATGTAGTAGATAATAGGAGGTTAGTTAATTCATTAATCAGAAAATAATTTAAACCATCATCTTTTCACTGTGTTTATCTTTTTATTCTGTTAGTTAACACAGCATCAGTATTTATAGGTAGAAGCATGTATATAATACAAACATATGACTGATATATCTGCATATCAAATACTTAAATTATACAGCTACTGGCAGTTTAAACATACCCAACAACAGTTCCTGGATTATAGACTAACACTAAATATTTTTTTTCTAATTTTCCTATAAGAAATGAAATCAGTATTGTAGTTCAGTGAAATAAGAACCTCAATATCAATACACATATTGTGTCAGTGTGCCCTAATGGCATATATTTGAAAAATAAAGGTTAATTCTTCCAGAACAACAAAAAAGAAAACTTTCTGGTTTAGAAAATGTGCTACTGCTATCATTATCATGCTTTCACTACAGTACCTATTCTAGCTTTTTTTTTCCCCTCTTGATAATTTTGAATACTTATGTGTGATTATTAATGATTCTATGACACAATTAACCATTCCATATTTTTTTAGGCTTGTTTAAATTATTTAAAATAAATTGCTCTGGTGTGGAATAAAACTACATACAATGTAATGAAACTGAAATATATGCTTTTATTCTCTACAAGTTATACTACAGTTTTGTGGTTTAACTCCAGAAGGCAGTAAAGTCCCACACAGCCACTTGCTCATTTCCCTGCATCAGCAGGATGGGTACAGAATGAGAAGGGCAAAGTTGAGAACTCATGGTCTGAGACAGATAGTTTAATAATAAAGCAAAAACTGCACATGCAAGCAAAGTAAAACAAGGAATTAATTCACTGTTAATAAGTTATCTTATCGGCAGGCAGATGTTCAGCCATCTCCAGGAAAGCCAGGCTTCTTGATTGGACTCCCAAGTACCTTCCCTTAGACTCTGGGAAGGACATACTGTTCTGCTTCTACCTATCACGCTATATTATTTCATGTAGTGCATTCAGCTTGAAATTCAGTGCAATTTCAGAGTGGCATGCTACATTAGTGTTAAATATTTTTCTAATAGAGCAAATAGTGCCAAATACATAACTTGTGTATATATTTATACATGATAGTGGTGCAGAGTCCTAAAGGCCAACAGATAATGTTAATTCATTCTTTCTTGTAATGACCAGTGTTTTATTTCATTGCAGCTGACAGTGGTTGATTTGGATGTAGAATATGTGGAATTAACAAAGGCATCATCCTCATTTCTGCTCTAAAATGGGTATTATCAGCAATTCCACTGAAAAATGTGGAGATCAAAAAAATTTTATATTGCAATCAGTATGTTTACATTTCAAATAAGATGCTGATCAATATTTAATGTACAGTACTGCACAAGATATACTTAAAATATACCGTACCTTTAATATATTTAAGTCAAGGCTGTTTATCTTTTTTACTAAAATCCATAGAATATAATTCTAGTGTAACTACTGTGAATCTTGAACAGGTATCTTCTTTGTGCTTAATTAAATTCGAATAATGCATATTAGTGTTGTTCTATGTTCACTGGTAGTGAAAAACAACAGTGGAGAGAAAAATTCTAAAAAATTCTGTGAAGAGAAACATATTCATTCACTGAACTTCACATTTATGTAGAGAACTTTTAGTCTAAAGACCAAAGCTGGGAACAAGAGTGAGACAGGTCTGTGAGGAGGAAATGTATTTTATCTAATTTATCTATTCAAGCTGAATATTCTAATATTAAGGGAACAATTTTACATTTTATTGTCTTTCTTCCATTTAAAATGACCACCCAGGCAATATATAAATAAAATTAACTTCTTATAGCTATTGTTAATCCTTAATATCAAAATAGTTTTTGAAGATGATTGATTGCCAGCTCAAGGTAAATGCTTTTAATTTCTAGAAGTGAAAAATTTTTGTTGGTGAAAGGTAGAGGAATGAAACTGATAATTCCTAGGAATGCTCCCTTGGTGGTCTTTGTCTTGATATGCTATAGTATGGCAAAGTTTTTCTTGTACCAAGGAGCACAAAAAATCAACATAAATGCAGACTCCCAAGTGCCAAGTAGAGAAGGAATAATTTTTTGGACCTGCTTGTTACATTCTTCTAATGCAGCACAAGATGTGGTTGACTTTATTTGCTGCAAAGACACACTTCAGACTTCTATTCAAGCCATCTATCAGGACCTCAAATCCTTTTCTGTAAAGCTGTTCCCTAGGCAGTAAGCTGCCAGAATTGACCATTGCACAGGGTTAGTCTATTCCAGATTACTTTGCTGAATTTCATAAAGTTCATGTTGGCCCATTTTTTTCCATCCTGTCTAGATTGTTTTTTTCACCAGTTGATCAATGCTGGTCCAGTATGTTTCCCTCTACAGCAGTGTCCCTGGGATTGCTATTTATATCTAGACAAGTAAGATAAAAGGTTATTTGCCTGCCTTACTATAAAAATCTCTGTGGTTCTGGTCCCTGCTGTCAGTTTGTTGTTTTCCAGTAAATATTTGAAAGCCAATTGTGGAAAAAGTAAATAAACCAGGGAGCAGAGACAACCATTGCATTTGTCCTCCAAGCCCTCATTCCCAAGGTTAGTATTTTCTTTTGAAATATGAGTTGTTTTGCAGTGGAATATACCCCTTTCACTGCTGCAGAAGTGTACTTAGTAGTTGTTGTAGTGGGTACTGACACAGAGGTAGATTTTCTGAAACTGAACTCAGGTTTGGCAGTTTTTACTGTCTTTTCCTCTGTTCTTGTTTCATACTGCTGTCGTTCAGATGTAGTAAGTGTATCTAAATTATGGTTATAAGGTAGATTAATTGCAAGTTAAATTGTTATGTGAGGACCGGGCCTAATTAACTTTTAGCAAAACGTTTTTTTTCCCACAGGTGCATTAAGACAAAAATGACATTTGGATTTGATAACCCATTAAAACACTAAATTTAAACTTTGATACGGTTCAAAGACATTATATGGTAAAACCCAACCAGCCAGCTCCCACATCCCCAAAAGTAAACCAAAAAGACTACCCCAAGAAATCACAGGAATTTCTAGATTGTTTTGCTTCTTTCCAAGTTGTATTTTGGAGAGATGAGACTGTTGCAGTCACCTGTCTGATGCTGTTTCTTGATTGGTTTTGTACGTGGTGCTAAGCCTGAAGGGCTCAAGAGATTTTCATGACTACAGACTGTCTTACAGGTGATGTACCTACTTTGTGGTGTTTCTAGAACATAAAAGCTTCCACTTTCCTATTGAAGATTTTTTCTGGTTTTATTATTTTTGGCTGGCTCTTTTTATTCTTATTGTCCTACTTCCCTGGTTTTGTTAAAACAGTTAAGAGCTCATTACTCTTTTTTTTTTTTTTTTTTTTCTCCCCTTTCT
>VWZY01003752.1:0-27003 GCA_013399075.1 Chloroceryle aenea | reverse complement strand
CAATTGTATTTAATCAAGTATATGTTCTGTTAATAGTGCTTAGTCATTTGTTTGACCAGTCATTTCAGTAGATAAGTCAAACGAGAGTATCAGGTTTATGTTTATGTATATATTATGTATACTATATGTATTTTATTATATGTATCCTATTTACTTTATACTATATGTATACTTTATATGTATTTTTATAATATATATAAAAATTCTATGTTAGTGCAAGGTCCATGACTTTAAGTTCCAAATGTAACAAAGGCTGAATTGTACTCCTTCCATTTCACTGTACAGAACAGGTGATGTGGTCTTTGTAGTTCCACAAGATGCTTAGCCATGTTGTAGTTTCTTCTGACAATGTTATCTTACCCTTTCAACAAAAATATCTTGTCAGTACTTGAACTTGCACTTTCACTTGTCTTTCAACACCGCAGTTTTTCTAGGACAGTAGACGTGATAAAACCTTGTAGCATGGTCAACCATTTGCTAACACTTGCAGGGTCTTGCTCTGTAAGAGTTCTAATATCTGTAAGAGTTCTAATATGTCAGATGCTATGTAAAATCTCTTAAAAAAACCAAGCATTTGTAAACAGTAGGTTAGCTACAGGGAATATATTATAGAACACATGCTTCTATATTACCAACAAGTAGAGATCTTTATATTTAGTGTAATAAAAGGCCATGTACTTCATATTTCCTTTACTGATCATTCTTCCTGCTTGATGAATTTGTTTTGTTTTTCCCTCACCACTCCAGGCTGTAGTTCTGCTTCTAAGGTGGCTATAAATTTCCTTTTCCATTGGAGGGTTTTCATACATCCAAGTCTAGTTGACACTGGATTTCAACCTGGTGACAAAGCAGAGATTTTTCTTGACCCAGGTAGCTTTATTCAAAGTTCAGTCTTGATCACACAAAAGAGAAAAGGATATTTAACACAAAAATGAAAATCTGTGTACACTAGCATGGTCATAAATAATTCACATATTTAGCAAAAAATATTTTTAGAAACTTGAAAATATTGATTTGGGAAATAGAATGTACTCTTAACTTTACATACATCTGCTGTATTTGTGTTATAAATCCTTTCTTTTATTTACAACCTCTGAGCCTTTCAAACTCCACCAATAGTTTTTAATCATAATTTACCTGGTGTGAGTACCCAAATATCATCACTTTTTTTTTCATTTTTATTGATGTCTCCAACCTTCACAAAATTTGTGATGCAATTGTAACAGTAGGGGGAGAAAGACATTTGCTTTTCTGTGATGTATGCTGAAGAGAAATTGTATGTTCAAGCTTGTTGATCTCAATCTCCTTGGCTTGTCCTTTGCATCTTTCAGAGGAGGAAAACAGATGTGAAATTTACGCTATCAGAGTTGGCCATGATGTATATAAAAAAATTAACCGTATCACCTTCAGCTTCCTTGTAAAAAATTATCAAATGTATCTCTTTGAATAGGAGTGTTACAGTGTGTCTGTCATTCGGAGGTGGTAGCTGTTGCACTTGACTAAATGTAGTTCCCAACTAATAGATTTTTATATTAGAAACAAATTATTCTGAATTTCTTGTCAGTATTACAAAATTCTATTTTCACTTAAGCTTTGAAAATTCAAGTAGAACTTGTTTGGAGGACTTCTAGACACTAATATTCCTGCATATAATGCTAATACTTATTACTATTGTATATTACAAATCTTGTTTTTTTTCTTGTTACTTTTATGAAGATCAGGACTTAATTAGCTATGCAAGTGGTTTCTGAAAACTCTCAAAATTACTGTGATAATTTGTTTGCCACTATGTGCATTTCTGTCACTTGTTTTTAAAAACAACTCTATCTTTAGTAGCCTATTTCGGTTTCTATTGCATAACTGTTAGCCTGGCGATGAATCTACTGTGAGAAACAAGTGTTCCTTGGAAATCTTAAGTATGCTTAATTGACTGAATTTTCTTTGTTTTCATATGTTAAGTTTTCAAAGAACTTCAAAAAGTTAGTTAAGTATGGCCTCCCCTATCTGAATCTATATTTGCTGTCATTAATCAATCTGCACTTCCCTGTGTGGCTTTTTCACTGCATCACTAAAGATAATTTGATTATTTCTAAATTTATAATTATGGTGGTGAGATCTGAGGAGTTATCCCTTTGACACATACAGTCTTATTCTTATGTGTCTTTAGAAAAGTTAAATAAATCTTCTGGCCATACTCGAGTCAGCACTTGCTCTCAATTACTGCTCTTGTGACTGCTCATAACATCAGACTGTGCTTTTACCCAAAGGTGGAAATACTTCTTTACATTCCAGCTTATTTAGCATTCAACTGTAGCTCAGCAGAGGAAAAAAAAATCTCAAGCCTTTGGTATGAGCACGACACAGATAATTGCTGATTACTAGTATGGTAAAAATGCTTATTTTGGGAGAAGGGCATTGTATATATCTATATTGTTCTAGGTATAATTTTGATTTGCTTTGATCAGAGAGCAATGTTTTTAGTTTATGTGAAACTGCAAAACCATCTATATAACTTTATTTTCTACTTGCTTATGGAAAAATGTGAGGTTAAGATACTAATACAGTAAATATAATAGAGCATAAATTATAAAATTGTAGAAAAATACACTTTTTTCGTTTAGCCTAATATTAGTGTCTCCAGTGCTTTATAGAAGAGGTCTATTGGAAATATTAGACACTTTGAGATACAAAACTCAAAGTAATTTTTATGGTCTTACTACTAAAAATACCCAAGTATGTTGTGTGCACAGTACTTCAGTGAAAGACTTTGAAGGGTCTCACTCCGATTCAGTCTGTGATCAGGGTTAGTTTTTTTCTTTAGTGGTGATTCCATGCTTTTTACTGCTATTCTGTAGATTCACACTGAGATTTCATCTTCAACCCTTGGCTCAGCTCAGTCATCATGATAAAGATATCTGATGGCTTTAAGTAGTTACAACAGATGTAGCAGACAAATGTCACTAGAAAAAAGCTGCAGAGATCATGTCATATGAGAAAAATCTGAAGGGGTATCTGTGTGAATGTGTTTTAGTTGAATGATTTCATAGTGTTGTCTTATTAGCTCAGGCAGAAGCCTAGAATCTAATATACCTTCGCCTTTTAGACAATTTGATTCACATCCAGGTCAAGGTAGTGGTGGGGTTCTCACCTACCTCAGTCTGCTCAGGTAGATGATTTTGAGTTCTTGGCTCAGCCAGGTAAATACTACGTTTAAATAGGATTCCTCTCTATCGCAGAAGGGAAGACAAAATTTAATAAAAAGGTTGCCAGTTCCCAAGAATTAATTTGTATGGATATTAGAAGGGAGGCTGCTAAGTGCCAACCAAGTCAGATTCTAAAATAAGCTTTCAGTGAAAATATTACCAGGCAGTGATTTTGGATAATTTGTAGCTACAATAGCACAAATGAGGAAATTTTCTGTGATAGTGCAGGATGACCATCCCAATTCTTTTGTTTAGAACCCAGTAACTTCTTGAAACATTCTTGTTGGCTTTTTACATGTCTGTATTAAACCACTTGACAATTCCAAAATGAATAAACTCAAATACAAGGTCTTCAATCAGAGTCATTATCATCACATCATGAAGTTTTGAAAAGATACTGCTGCAGGAGACAAAAGAATATATATATATGTATATATAAAACTTACTTGTTTGCTTACAAAGAAGAGAGATACACCAGCATAAGAATTAAAATGCATTGTTTGCTCTTCCTTCTGAAATTTCTGCTTACTGCCTCTAATTCTATTATTACATCCTGCAGTAGAAATTTATTTTACCTTTTTTTTTGTTACTTCCACTATAACCAGATTATATCCCTCTCTCTTCTTTCATAAAATCTGTCCTCTCTGTTTTGGTCTCTCTAACTCCAAGATGATATATTTCCTAGAAAATATGTTATTCTGGACTTCGTTTCATAGACTTGATTTTTGTAATTTTAAAATGTAAACATTTCAAGCTGGCCTATGTGTAATGAGAACTCTTGCTCACACATTCAGGATTTAAAGTCTCTCATTGATTACTGTCTTCTATCCCAAGAAGTGTGAACGAAGTATTTTGTTAAATTTTGTTGACTCTTTTATAGAAATGTACGTTTTGTATTATATTACAGATAATCTCATAATTAATTAGATGTAATATATTGTTAGATGATAGGTTGGTCTTTTCTGTGTACCTAACATTTTCATTCTGATATGAGACTATGTCATTTATCCGTGTGTTGACATTGGGAGTGAGAAAAGTATTTCTTCCTCTTGAGTAACTTATGACTGTAAATTGGCTTCCTTGTTCTGACCCTGCTATCTGAGCTCTTTCTGAAGGAGGAGGATGGGAAAGGGCAGACAGTAGTTAATATTTTGCTTGGTAAGTTGTGGCTTGCAAAAAATTATACATAATAATATATGCCTAGTTCTCATAAAGATGAGAACATTTTCAGGGTAACTGGCACCTGAATATGGCAATATTTTTAATTCTAGGTCATTAAATCACCACAAAATGTACATTAAATGTCTTCAGTCTGAATTTCTGAGGCATTTTCACTACTTTTGTGTATTTAGGAATGCCTCTGCATTAGTGTCCACTGGGAATGTTGCATACAACTCCCATTACTGCTGCTGGCAATTTACAGTTGAATAACATAAATTCATTGTTTCAGTAGACATCTGTGGAGCTTCTTTAAGAAATGTTTTAAGAAGACTGAGTGCTAGTAATTTAGCAAATGAGCATAAGCTTTCAGAAATTACATTTAAGATGTTAACATCAAAAGTTAACATTCTTGCTGCAAGTGTAGTGACTTCAATTCCCCCACCCCCCCAGTAAATTGCTCCTCAACTCATCTTTAATCTATAATAACAGTCTTAGCTTTCTAGCCTTAGGACATTCACAAAGAATAAATTTACCTCTCCTGTTCAGCACTAACTACACTAGTTTGTTAGTGCTCTCCCTTGGATCCAGTTGGAATAATGCATGAAGAGACTGGGGGTTGCACAAAGGCTTGACCTTATTTTAAGAAGGTTAAACTAGGGAACATCCTCAGTTATGACAGATAGGGCAGTATATCGTGGTCTCCTGGTTTTAATTACCCTTTAGGTGAGCCTTTCTCTTCTGTTTGTACAGGCTGCTTGAGAGGATTAACTATGTAATTTTCATTTCTTCCCTTTTGAAGTCATGCTAATCACTACAGCTTCAGAAAAAATATAGGTGACATTGTATGAATTTTGTATAATTTTCCCTGATTTATGAGTGAGCAAAGTGCGGGCGTGATCGTGTTGACTGTGACAATGAATATTTGAAATGGAATAAAAAGAGCTGAAGGTAAAAGTTCTATAGGAATAGGTGTTTTCAAAAGCGAACACTTTTGACACACTGTGAGGCATTTGCTTTGGCAGATTGGTAAAGCAAAAAGTGAATACTACTCTCATCTTTTCATGAAAATTATATAGGAAGTATATAAGGGAAGAGTACTGCAAAAGATATGAAACTTCTGTTATATATATGGTTATGACTTAGAAATGCTGTTCTGCAACAATGTTCTTATTCTCATGGAGGCTGCTTTGTATAGTACTTTGGTTCCACTGAATACTTCTGAGTAAGCAGTCACAGCTGTTCATTCAAATCAAATAATTTATGATAATAATATTAAAACCAGACTGCTGACTTTTTCCCCAAATGATATGACACCATAAAATTCATCTGTCATTAAGAAATGTTTGCCATCAGGCTAAAGCAATAGTTCATAAGAACTAGACTGCAAATGGGAATTATCTTCTTCCATCTATCTTATTTGCTGATTTAGTGTATAGCCCATTCTGCATAGGTTTTCAGAGAGAATAAGTTTTTCCAGTTTTTCTTGATTAGTTGTGATTATACTACTGTCTTTATTCAGCAAAAATTCTTGAGTGCAAAAATATCAAAGAGATGACCTAATAAATATTAACATGGTAAAATTATTTCTCCTTAATTTTTTTTTTCCAATGCTGGTATCATAGAAAAAACATGTCAATATTTAAGCAAAGACTCTAAGTAGACTTAAGTTTTCTGAATGCATTGAATGTTCTGAAATGTTTTGGAAAACAGTTTTTGCATCTGATTTGTGAGGATGGATGTTCATTTTTAAAGAACTAATATTATCGCAACTCATACAAAAGTCATACATAAAATTTGAAAATGTAGAAGTTACTTATAGCACAAATTGGTAAATAACTGAATTTCATCTGCTAAAACATGATAATGTATCAGGGGAGGACAAGAAACAGCCTGGTTACAGGTTACTCCAAAAAGCTACCTTATTACTTTTAGTCATTTATGGCATCTAAATTGAGTAAACCTTGATTTTTCCATAAGTTTGTGCTTACAGCTTTTTGCGCATGCCTTTAAGTAATATCAGTATGGACATCTAGTAGATGCATGTCCAGCATTTTATAATCTTGACTGGTTTTTTAGGAAGCAAATATTTAGGAGTTTAGTGCTAAAATAAATGTGAGCACTAAATTATCTAAAATTCACATAAGTGGATTATATATAATCAGAAGAGAACTTGATCAGTCCTAAAATTTTAGAGCTGATGTCCATTTACATTAATCTGTTTGGTTTGGTTTTTAATGTTTGTTTTTAGCCTAAGAAATGCTGTCATTATTTTCAGAGAAGCTTTTTTCAGTTTTGTATTCTAGTGATAGATCCAGAGAAAGAAGGCTTTTGCAACTAGAAATTCATTTCATGGCAAAAAGGGATCTTGACTATTTGAAGATATGTGAAGATTTGTAGAAGCTGTTCTGAAAAGGCTGTCACAAACCCAGGGAAACCACTCAAGGCATTGTGTTTTGTTTCAAGTCAAAAGTAATATTAGAATATTTTTATCACTAACCTAAAAGGGGGGCAGGGTATAAAGTGTCAAGGATGCTACCCATGCACTGGTTACAAGGACTGATATTAAGCTTAATGCGTTTGAACAAAACACTTACTGTTGAGGGTGGAATAGTAGCCAAACAAAAACAAAATTACATCTACCCAAGCTTGAAGAGAATTGTTAAGGGGGGGAGCAGTAATGTCAAATTAAGAAAGGAAATAGAAGAATCTGAAGAATTCTGTGAATTTAAATTTGCACTTAGCAGATCAGTAATGTTAATGTCATGTTGCTTAAATCTCAGTTTATGGAGAACGGCTTTACTAAACAGTTGCTCTTTAACTGCTAAAGTTGGGGTTTGTGTGAGAAAATAAAGCTTATTATTGGGGCTTTTTTTTTCCACCCTGACCTAGTTCAAAATTTTTCTTCTTAGAATTATAACTTGTCTGGTTGCCTAATGTCATTAGGTTTAACAAAAGCTTGTGACTGGCTACTGGTGGATTTTTTTAATTATATTTATGTTAAAGTAATTATTTTTTCATTTATTTTTTTAGGCCATAAGTAAGAAACGAGTCTGGTAGTCCCACAGCTGATACAATTAATCTCCTAATTATTATCACTTGGACAGGTCTTTATGGCTGTATTTAAAAATTAATATGTCCTGGTTGCTTTTAGAGTTTTATAACACTTTTTCCTAAAGTTTTAAAGAATCACATTATCTTGGCAGATAGATAATGCTCGTTTGGAAAGCCTATTTTGATACATGCAGTCTATGTGACAGTATAATGAGTCAGTCTTTAATGCAAAACTTCAAAGGATATTTAACTGTATAAGCTGTATCTGAGGACTGAGAGTTGTCTCCATAAAATAGATGGATAGAAGAAAAAGATGTTATCTAGATCCATCTGAAGATTAGAACCATTCCTTTAACATAAAACTGTCTGATAAAGTACTATACTTAGCATAGGTATGACATGTTTATAGTTGCATGAAATGTAAAGCAAACTTCTACATTCAAAGTCATCTGGGATGTCATTTTTGTATTTATATGCAAAACAGCCAAGGTTAAGTATTTGTCACCTCTACAGGTCCTTGACTAGATGAAAATGGAAACAATATCTTTAGAAGAAAAAGAGAAATAATTTAGACAATGACTGCCATAAGATGATGCTAAACAACCATCCTTCTCCAGCAACCCCTTCCCCCCCCCAAAAAAAACCCAAAAAACCCCAAAACCAAAACCCACACCTCTAAACAAACTCTATTTTGAATGATATTGAAGGGGGGGAAATCCCTTTAAATTTCTCCTTGGTTTCATCTTATTTTCCTCTTTCAGATTACCATACTGATCTCATATCTAGCTACATTTAAGAGCAAATTTTCTGCATGCAATTGGAAATCTGAACAGCAGTATGGGCAATGTTGAACAAAATAGCATTTGATTACTCATCTCACATGCTCTTAGGCCTATATTAAAAAAAAATCTTTGTATGGATACCTATGGTTCTCTGAAGGCGAGGTCTTGAGATGTGGAATGCTTAAACATAATTTTCTAGTTCAGGCCAAAATGCTCACTGCAGTTATTGCATAACTAAATTTTTAACACTATGGTTCCAAAACAAGCAATCTATGTCTAAGCATGGTATTTCACTTATGCTGACAGCATTATTTTTCTTTTTAAATTAATCTGGTAAAAATATGCTAATAACTTCTAAAAATCAACGTACTTTTTCCACTGAATCACAGAGAATGGTAGGGGTTCAAAGGTACATATAGGGATCATATAGTTTAAGCACCCTGTTAAAGCAACTTTGCCTAGAGCAATCTGCTCAGTTTTGGTATCTCTAGAGAAGGAGACTTGACAGCTTCTCCGGGCAGCCTGTTCCAGTGCTCCATCACCCTCACAGCAAAGAAGTTTATGTTTAGGTGGAACCTCCTCTGCTCCTGTTTGTGCCTGCTGCCCCTAGTGCTATCACTGGATGTCACTGAAAAGAGACTGGCCTCATCCTCTTGATACCCATCTTTTAGATATTTACAAGCATTTATATGATTCCCTCTTTTCTCCAAGCTAAACAGCTCCAAGTCTTTCTTTCCTCATAAGAGAGATGCTCCAGTCACTTTCCTTGCCTTCCACTGGAGTCCCTCTAGTTCCCTGTCTCTCTAACAGAGGAGCCCAGAACTGGACACAATACTCTAGATATGGCTTCATTAAAGCAGAGTAAAGGGGGAGAACATCCCTTGAACTGCTAGTCAGGTCTTCTTAATGTACCCCAGGTCATCTTGACCACAGGAGCTCACTGCTTGCTCATGGTTGACTTGTCCATCAGGACTCCCAGGACCTACTCTGTGGAGCTGCTTTCCAGGAGGGTAACTCCTTAACTGTCCTGGAGTACAGATTCATTTCTCCTATGGTGCAGACTCTAGACTTGCCCTTGTTGGAACATCATTAAGTTCCACCTCTGCCCAACACTCTAGCCTGTCCAGGTCTTGCTGAGGCCTTCTAGTGTATTATCCACTCCCTTCAGTTTTGTATCATCAGCAAACTTGCTGGGGGTACACTCCGTCCCTTCATACAAGTCATTGATGAATAAATTGAATAAGACTGGATCTAGTACTGACCACTTGGCAGTACTACTAGCTACAGGCCTCCAAACAGACTGCTGCTGATCATAATTATCTGAACTCTGTTGTTCAGCTTGTTCCCAGTCCACCTCACTGTCCACTCTTCTAACTCACACTTCCTAAGCTTACCTACAATGTTATGGGAGACAGTCAGAAGTTGTGCTGAAGTCAGGGTAAACAACAGCCACTGCTCTCCATGTGGAGAAAATGTTATGCCATGAGAAGAAACCATACAGGTTTGGTTTTGGTTTTTTTGGGTGGAGGGGGTCTGTGCACTTGTGTAATTTTGCACTATTTTGCATTCTCCCTTTGTCCTATGCATGTTTAACTTCTAAAAAAATATATATAGCCATGTTTTGATATTGCTAAGAGATACTGAAACAAAATACTGGTTATTTGAAAATGAGTCTGTTCAGTGTTGGAAAGCTGGAAAGTAATGTGAAGGAAATGGGTTTGGCTGATATACTTTGTAAATACCTGTAACTCTATAGAAGACTATAGAAAAGTGCTACCTGGAAAATACAAAACAGTCTAGAGGGAAGTTGTGTCATAGGAATTCAGCTTGTGTATTTCCTTGTACTTGTATACACGTACTTGTTGCATAAATTAAAAGGGTGAAATTACCCTGAAAATTTCAGTGCCCTGACAGTTTATTGAAGTTATTTTATCCCTTTATCCTACAGGATGTAGTTACAGCATCATAAAAGTCAACTCATAACTATTGGTGAAAGCTGTTAAAACAGGAATCACAAAACCATTCTACATAGTAGAGCTCTTGAATTTCATTTCAACTTTTGAACCCAAAACATAAAATTTAACAGCCCACATATGGTCTTGAATATTATTGACAAATGTCTGGGGATGTCTGACCCAGTGATCTGTTGCCTGTTTCACAAAAATTAGTGTCCACTCCTTTCTTTAACTAACAAACTATTCCAATACTTTGGAGTTCAAATCAGAATGCACCCAATGGGTGCCATAATGGGGAAAGTTAATGAATCACTCCATTACAACTATGGGACTTGATTTCGGGTCTTAAGCCAAAAATGTCTTCAGTATCATAAGGAATAGAATTTAAGAGATGTACACAGAAGAGACTTGGATGTCTCCCAGACAAAAAAAAAAGGTTATTTCCCTTTTTTTTCTTTTTCCAGCTCTCATATGTGAGTAGAATTCTTGTGGAAAGCTGATGCTATAGCTGTGAAGTTGTATACAGGTTATGACTTCATGGTTTGTAGTGGCACAAAGTAGATGGGTAGAAAACCCTGCAATTGGAAAATTAGGTTAAGGGGGTAGGGGTTGATGAATTATACTGTACTGAAGGTCAGCAACATCTGCAATGCTGCAGACGTCTGTCCTGAGGTCTCTTCTGTCTTGATAAACTGGATGTAAGAGAATTTTTTTCCTCTTGAGGACAAGTCAAACAGTAGAACTGAAGCACTTTTTTTGTCTTTGGAGTTTTACAAGCTTTGACTGGATAAACCCCTGAGCAATCTGTTTTGTGCTCATAGTTGGGCCTCCTTGGAGCTGGAGGCTGTATTAGGGACCTCCTAAAGTCCCTTTCAACCTAGATTATTCTGCTGTGCAATGATTAGGTCATTGTCAGTAACTGTCCATCTTCGTGGAACTTAGTATTATTTTGTTGTTGTGAGACAAACCTGAATTTTACATATGGCTTAAACTTACTCCATATTTTGGCAAAAGGTCCTCTGTCACATAAAGGCTGGAAAAAAAAGAGAACAGCTATCTTGAAAACTATAACTTAACAGGGAGGGGAAAATACAACAAAAGGCTTAAGAGTCAAGACATGGACAGGGAGGGCTCAATCACCAGTAACAGTCATGGGCAAAAACCGGACTGAGCATGAGGTGTGGGGGAGTAATCAATTTAAACAAGGCCATACATTTACCAATTTCTTCACATCAGGGTAATGAGAAATCCAACCAAATGTAAAGGAAATATCTTCCCCTCACCCCTTCCTTTTTCCCTGGCTCAACTCTGCTCCCAAATCTGCTACCTCCTCTCCCCAACAGCACAGAGGGATGGGGAATGGGAGTTGCAGTCAGTTAATCACATTGTCGTTCCTACTCAGGGGGAGGACTGCTCATATTCTTCCCTTGCTCCATCATAGGTTACCTCCAATGGGAGACAAACCTCTATGAACTTCTCCAACACGAGTCCTTCCCACAGACAGTAGGTTTTACAAACTACTCCAATGGAGGTCAGCTGCATGCAGTGTAGCCCTTCCAGGATTGCTTCTAGAAGCTTCTTACAGGAGCCACCTGGGTAGCCCCTCCCCTGCTTCCAAAACTCAACAACACACAAACACAACAAGTCTGCTCTACTTTCTTAACTTGAAATGATTTAAGTTTACATTTGCATTAGTTAATTCAGGAGCCTCTGGCAATTTTTCCTTTAAAATTCTCTGATGATGATTTTAGATTAAGTGTCTCAACCTTTTGAATCATTCATAGGCACATTCTGCCTTTGATGCAGCCATCTGTGAGTTCTGCCATAATTCTCTTGAAACAATCAAAGTTTAACCTACTATTCTCATTTCTAGTTATTCTGAAAAATCTTGTGTGATTGTTCCAAAATAGCCCTTATCACAGTATTTATCTCTGACCGTGGTGAATGTCTTGCTATCTTCAGTTTTTGATAGTCTGAGCATCTGACAAATCAAGTCCATAATTTGTATTCTGTCAGAGATGAATGCTGCAGAGCTTGTAATACCTTTTAAGAAAAACAAATTTAATACCAAGATTTGTGTAGTGTATAACGATAAATTGATGAAATCAGTAATGCCAATTCATCAAGTCTGTGATTCTGCAATCATACTCCATGACTGTAGTTGACATATTTATCTCCACTCCAAAACTGAACTGAACATTCACTGAGAATACCACAGTGAAAACTGGGCAGTTTTATTAACTTGTGTGTTCTTTGTTCAAGAAACAAACTACCTTCTTGTGTTCCTGTATACACTATTGTTTTCTAAAAAAAAGGCAAAAAAACCCAAACAAAAACAAAGAAACACCAAGCAAACAAAAGAAAAACAAACAAAACAAAAAACAACCCAGCAGTCCTGCTGACAATCGTTAGGCTCTGTTGGAAAGAGTATGTTTTGCCAAGTATTCACCACAACTGACTTTTCAACACCTCCGGTCTTCTTTCCAGTTCTTTTTCATAATGCGAGATATAATTTTAATCCTGGTACAGTATAGCAAAGCTTCTAATCTCTAGAGATCCAAAGCTCTTACATGCTGTGAAAACATTATTTTAGGAACAGCAGGAATCAGCTTTACATAACTGTGCCTGGCTGGCATCAGTTTTCACCTATGATCTTTGGCCAGCATAAGCAGTTTCTTTTGGGGGCACTAATATAGTAAGTGTAGATTTAATATTAAAAAATATGATTAATGATTAGGCAGTCAGAATGTATGTTTTTAAAACACTGATAGTTTTTGTTTAATCTGTCACTCGTATGGTAGTTCTTACAAAACCAAGGCAGGACAAATTCTGGCAACTTAAAATGTTTCCATGTAAGCCATTATCTGAATTGCAAAATAATAATAATAAAAAATCTTTTGGGATGTTGTATTATGATTTTTTTTAAATATTTCACTAATCAGTTTGTTTTAAAACGGTATTTTCAACTATACAAAATCTGAAAAATTAGCCATCCTGAAGAAAATGTTTGAAGTGTTTTTTTTATACTTTGATTGTACAATGCTTATTAAATTAGTGTTATTTTATATATAGTACTTAATTGCGAAGGACACTGTATTATCATGTTTGGAGCTTGCTGACAAGTAGCTGAGGCTTTTACAGTTATTGTCTAAAGTTCACCACTGTTATTCACCTTCATGGGTTGAGTTTTTAAAAGGTATATTTTCAGTCAAATGCATCAATTAACTAGTAATTGAACAGCAGTTATGTGCGCTCTTAAGAACATGCATTGATTTTCAGTGGAACTTGTAGATCACAACATAGAACTATAATTTACACTTCATAGAATATAAAATGTAGATAGTCTTAGTAAGACTTTCATGAAAGTGAGTGCTAGTCTATACTGACTTGTAGTGCAGGCATTGCTAGACTTCCCCTACATTGGCGTGGAGAAGTCAGAGACAGATGATCAACTGAAAAATTTATCTCTTATTTCTTTAGTGGGTTCTAACATCATAAGTTACACATGAAAGACAAATTTTTCACCATTAGAGAATGAAAAGATGATTCTGGAGTCTGCATCTAAATTATGTTATTTGCATTTGCCTTTATCACAAGGACAATGAAATAATACCTATATAAATCATACATTCATTGCTCGGAATCTACTTTGTTGTGTTGTAAACCAAGCATCTTTCTCATATTCTTTGCTTTTAACTCTTCAAAAATAATTTTGTATCATCCCCTTAAACATTTGTTTCTGCCCAGGTTCTTCAGAGAAACCATTTCCTCTAGCAGGGAAGAGAAATGGCATTGAGAGGTACCTGTTGAATAAATAAGTGGTTAACCCTTAGGATCAGTGAAATTCTTACTGCCCAATGAGCTGCATATACTGTCTTTCCTGTGCCCCATTTTCACAACTTGGAGATTTTTCTCAAATAACATATTGCATGCAGCAAAGAAAGTGGTGTGACTCCATTCTCTCTATTTACAAATGTATTTAAAAGTTTAAGTATGTTTAAACCCATTAAAATATGAGCAAAATATGTTTGTGGTGTTTCAAAAATATTTGAGTTTGTTATCAAATTGATTGTAAAATAGGTATATTTGTTTACCAGCAATGGAGTTGAATATATTTATAAAACCATGGGTGTAACTTGCATGGACTTTATTTTTTGGAAAAAGGAGGAAGGCAAGAATAACTAATGAGACCTGCAGTTATCTGTGCACAAAGTAGGGTTGATTTAGATTTGTTTCTAAGCAAGTATTAAATCATTGCAAAATTACATATATATGTTGTATCCAAATTTTAGTTAGCATTCAAATAATAAGTTTACATGGTATATTTACAAGGTAATTGGTGTAAACCAATAACTGGCAAGTTTTAAATTTAATCTCTTTGAAATTTCAGCAATGATAACTCAAAATATATAGATATCTTTGATTATGGAAATAATATTTTAAAACATTTATGTTGCAGATATTCTGTACGTCATTGCTTAATTATTTGAAATCTAGAGAAAATTCTTAGGAAAAACTTTCATGCGTCTTATCAAAGTGTCCAATATTAAATATTCTAGGTAAATTCACTAGATTATTTTCTTTAGCAATGGTTTTTAAAACAATAAAGGGATTTAAATTACTGGTGTCTGCCCTTGCAGATTTTGTAGGAAGTTAAGCTCTTAGGGTAAAGCAATCTTTACTTCATCAAAGCTTCATACACGACCGACTGTATTTTTAACAACATAATTTGCTCTCTGAAAAACACAGAAGTCTGGATAGCTGGGTAAATGGAAGTAATACCATGACAGTTTCTGTGAATGATAAAGCTTAATTAGCAGAATTGACAAGGAAGGTTTTTTTAATTCCTCCTCCCTGTAGTTTCTATTTTAATTATTCATTGTTGAAAATCTTTTAATAGTTTTGGTAATAACATGTAAAAATTACAAATATATAATTTCTGATAAAAGTTCTACATGCATTAATGAAATGTACAGAGGTGTCTAGTTTCTTCCCTTCTTGTCTGATCCTGGGGATACATTTCTAGTGATAGAATTTGTGCCACTGATCTCACCTTGAGCCCAGTAGCTCAGCCAGCTTTGAGCATTTATTTGTAGAAGCTTGGGGAAGAGACCATAAAGAGCAGCCCTGCAGAAAAGGACTTGGGGGTGCTGGTAGATGGACATGAGCGGCCAGTGTGTGCTTGCTTGATTATTTGACCCATCATCTTCCCAGGGATCAAGGTGAGGCTGTCTGATCAGTACTTTGCTAGATCCTCCTTTTCACCCTTTTTGAAGAAGTGACATTTGGTTTCTTCTAATACTCAATCATCTTTTCCAATCACCTCAGTCTTTCTGAGATGATAGAGCAGCCTCTCAATGACCCTTGCCAACTCCCCTCACACTTGTGGGAACATCATATCAGGGAGCATGGACTTGTGTATGTCTAGTCTGTTTAATTGTTCCCTTACCTGATCTTCCACCACCAAGGGTAGGTGGTTTTTGATCCATACTTTCCTAATGTCAGATGACTCAGATTCCTGAGGGTGAATTTCTCAGTAAAGACTGAGGTGAAGAAGTTACAAATTATCTCAGATTTTTGCATATCCTTCAACACCAGCTCTCCTGTCCCATTCAGTAGCGCACCCATGTTTTCCGTGGTGTTCATTTTGCTCTTCATGAATCTATATAAACCCTTTTTGTTGCTCTTTATGTTCTTTACCAGGTTCAACTCCAGATGGACTTTGGCTTTTCTGACAACATCCCTACACACTCAGTGTCTCTCTTTCTCACAGGTCATGTGAGACATCTCTTAAACCCCAGTTCTCTCTTAAGACTCTATCTCATAGAATTCTTCCCAAAGTTTGTGGTGTTTTTTTTTTTTTTTTTTTTTTTTTAAATAAATGTAGGCTAGTCANTAAGAGGTTATTTATTTTCCATCCATTTTTCACTTTGAGATTTTCATGCATCTTCTGAAACTGCTACTTTTGCATAAAAAAGATTCCTCCAAAATTTACAATCTGCCAGTATTTTTATACATTCAGGTGACTCCTGCAATGTTGGTTAATGTTTTCTAGTCCTTTAATTTTCTTTCTACCAAGAATTTTCTTGCTACTTTTAGGACATAAAATTGCAGAAGCAAAAAAATCTTTTGAGTATATTATATACTAGGATAAAGGGAAAAAGAGTAGTTATAAGGAGAAGTTTAATGGAAAAAATTCTTATGTCTACAGCAGTAGGTAATCAAAGCACCTACATTACAGGCAATTCACTACAGCATTAATCCATGAACTTGCACTCTTTAAAGAAGTAAGGAAAAAGTACTTAATTTTAGTGCACATTGCTTTTCCAGTAGTGGTACACTCTTGAGTTATACTAACTTTATAAAATATTGGAGGAAGGATAATGGATGATAATTAATGTGTATAAATATATGAGGGTTGGGGTCAAGAAGAAATGGGCAACCTCTTTTCACTCGTGCCCTGCGATAGCACAAGGGGCAATGGATTCAAGCTACAGCACAGGAAGCTCCACCTCAACATGAGAAAGAACTTCTTTGCTGTAAGGGTTACAGAGCATTGGAATGGACTCCCCAGAGAGGTTGTGGAGTCTCCTTCTCTAACAACTTTCAAGACCTGTCGGGATGCATTCCTGTGTAACCTGCCCTAGATTCTATAGTCCTGCTCTGTCAGGGGGTTTGAACTCAATGATCTTCTGTGGTCCCTTCCAACCCCTAGCATTCCGTGAAAAATAATGGGCAGATATTAAAATGCTGCTGCTTGAATATAGTCAGTTATGGCAACTGGCCTGTGTTTCTAAGGATTAATCAAATACATAACTACTCCAACCAATGACAAAATATTTCATATCCACTTAAGCACTGTTAGGTTTTTGGGCATGCTTTCAGTAGTACATGCATGCTGTTTTCTGAATATAGAAATTCCTAATTAGGTTACCTGCTGTTTATACTCATTCAGTTTCTTGGACTTGTCCACGTGATTTAATGTGCTGATGTAATGATGATCCCTGAGCTAGCTTCAGGGTGCTGGCATAGCTGTAGGGTTCCTTAGGACATAGATCGGATAAGGTTTTACTTTCAAGGCAAGCTTCAGTTAAAATTGTGGTGTTGCATGAGTTTGGAGTGATATGGTTGTACATACATGGTTTACAACAACCATAAAATTAAATCTAGTATAGAACATATGTTACCGAAGCTTTGGGAAAAAACAAGTTAGCATAGTATGTCCACTTGTACATGGTAATTTGCAGATTATATTATTTTTCATACTGCATTTTACAGTTATCAACTGTCCTCACCAAGTTCTTTCAGTTATAACAGCTTTTGAAATGTCTGAAGTATGAATCTCAGTGCTCTATAAATAGGACTTTATTCTAACTAATACTGACATAACTTTATTCTGAAAATGGCTGTTCTTGCAGCTCTGACTTCTGTTATGCTTTTTTCTCAGTATTCTAGGGGGTGCAGTTTTTAAATGCTGCTGTCTGTCATATTTAAGGATCTTCTGTCTAAAAAAAAAAATCACATTTAAGCAAGATGAAATCACATGAGTTGTATCAAATATAAGAGCACTGTGAAAACTGTATGTGCTTTCTCCACAGGCAGGCTTACAGTTTGGTCATATATAGAAGTTTCCTACTTTAATTCATCTTATGATATACCTCGTCGCATACATTGAATATGATTATTGTTCTTCTTTGCAACTTGCGTATTACCAAGCAGTTTATAGATACTGTTGGAGCCTTATGCAGGATACCTTAGGAGATGAATGTTTCAAGATTATTATAACCGATAGCTTGCAGATGTTTTCTTTTTTTCTGTTTCTCCTATTTCTCTGCTTTATCAGTCTGATGCTTTAATTCTTTTAGAGTTTGTAATTCCTTTCATTTCTCAGATCTTCATGTTTTAAAGCAGTATGAAGATGCATTTTGTTTCCTTTATGATAGTTGGTCAACTGAGTATACCTAAGACAAATTGTATTTTTAAAATAATTAGTTCAGTATACTGTTTGAGTCACATTTACTATCATCAGAGTATTGTGGAGTGTGGTTTTTATGAATGAAACTTGCTCACAGGTATGGCATTTTTCCAATTTTAATTCTCATAGTAAAGGTGTCTATCTGCAGTTTGGTCTTCTCATTTCATGCAGTTGTTAGTGGAATAACTGAACCTTAGAAAGCATGGTGAAGAAACATAAGAGATGGTGAAAAGGAGATGCAGAAAAACATAGACCCACCTAAATCTAAGTCAGATGCTGGCTAGTCCTACCTAAGCTACACTGTGGTGGGTAGAGATGTTAATACACAAAAAAACCCAAACCCTCATTTCCTTGTAGTTTAAGCATGTTTTAAAATATTTGGTTGAATATTTCAGTGGGTTCAAGTTTGTATCCTAAGACCCATTTTAGCTTAATTTTCCCATGACTGCTTAATTTTCATAGTAGACCTTGTGTACTGCTATGTCATTGGAATACTTTTGAAAAACTCTAAAGCAATGAAAACAAAAACAACCAAAAAACCTAGAAATATCTCCAAACAAGTGAACCCCAAACAATATTCCTTCCTCACAAGATCAGACCATTTCTGCTGAACACACATACATCGACGCGCACACATCTAACCTATTTGGGAAAGCCTCTAAAGATGGTGGTTCCCCAGGCTGCTGAAGAACTTGGGAGTTCAAGATGATAGGGGTTTAGTATTTTTTTCCAAGTATCTAATCACATCAGTAAATGATTCTGAAATTATCAAAAAAAGGAAGGACACAGACTAAGAAATGTTGAATCTGTTAATTTCCAAGACTGCATAGAATGTATGTTGTAGTCTGAGCTATTAAAAAAGTGAAAGTTGTGAAGAAATTGGTTAGAAATTACTGTCACCTGCTCAATCTCCTAGTCAATGCTGACACTGTGCTCCAGGAAGCATTTATGTTGCTTACAACCCATTTTTTAGAATGGGCTTGTTTTGCTGTTAGCTGCCTCCATAATGTTGAGGCCTGTTGATCATCTTCCATGTAAAGAAAATCTTCCCATTCTGTGGTTGACTTGGAAAATTTTCTGGTTCATCTCATCCTCATAGTTCTTGTGCTAAGACAGTTTTAAGAAATTTAATTAGCACTTTCTTAATGTAGTTTAGTCTGTATCTGGTTTGGTGACACGCCTTGTCATATTTTATGAAGAAAACTGAACAAGTCTGTTACCCAAGCAAAATTAGGTAGGAATGGCTGGATACATTTCTTAATTCACACTGATTAATATTGTCAATTTAAAGATTTGGTATATAAAATAGTATTTGGAAGTCTAAGCGAATTGCAAGCGTTAATAATTGTACATACTTTCTCAGTTAGATTTTTTCATGTACTGAACAAGTCTAAAGAATAAAGCATTGCAAAAACTATCTTCTGTCAGTCTTGAAGGTAATAAATAAACGTCATAAACAAACCAAAGTTAAGATTTTGCAGTGCAAAGTTTCTGATGTACACTTCAAGAAAATAAAACCTGCAAGTTAAAAGTTATAAAGATTATTCCACAATATGTAAAAAAAAAAGTCAAATTAAAAGTATAATTACAGTTTTTATGCAACTGGATGTATTTGCGGATTTGAAAATTTTCCAGCTGACTTTCTTGAATCCATGAAACAGGATTACTGAATTGTTATGTGTTCAATCTAATTTAATACAGTTTTCTCTAAAGCTGTAGTTTGTTCTGGTTCCAACAGGGTGGACTGAATATCATGTATCTACATTTCCCTGTGATGTTTTGAAAAATCTGAGTCGTGAAGAAATAGCATCTAGAATCGCGTGTGTTTAGAAAGACTTGGAAAAGACAAGGAAGGGCAGCTTTCAGCAAAACTGGGGACCTCAGGTCCAGCCTGGGCTGTGACTGGGCCTCACCTTTGCCACTCTGCAGAGCCCCACCCTAAACAGTCTCCTCTAAAGTGCCTTCAAGGTCCCCCTGTGCACATATGGTGGGGAGCATACTGAGACAGGCTAGCTTGCATAGCCTCACTAATCCATATAATCACATTGAGTGAAAAACAAATCCTTTTTTTCCTCAAATGCTGCATTATAAAGTGTAGTTCATGTCTGCATGTTTTCTTCAGTCATGAAGAAAATCCAATTTTTTTTATATATATATAAAAGAGGTTTTTTAGTGCTGTCTATACTTTTGTGTTTGAGGCTGTCAGGGAAGAAGAAACTGGTACTTCAGAAAGATATTGATAGCTGGTTTAAGAAACATTGTATCAAGAACAAAATAGTTGTGTTCCTTAGGGGGCGGTGTTGCTAGATAAATGCAGTGTAACAGTTTTTGATAACTAACTTAAATTCACATGCTAAAATTACCTTCTTAAATATGTCTGTGCTATAAAGGAGCTGCTAATACTTGACAGTGCCTGAGGAGTTTAGTATGTTCAACAATCAGTTTACTCTGTTAGTAGGTATAGTATCTATATAATGAGCTGTTCAGTTAGGAAAAAAAAAACAACATTTTTTCTAATAATAAAATAAAAATATTTTTAGTAGGTTTATCTTATGTTTAAATTTTATTTACATAATACTTTATTAATTCAGTTTGTTGTAAGACAGAAATAGCTCTTACTTGTTTAAGACCAGCATCAGTTTTATCACATACAAAAGTTTTAAGATGCAATATTCCCTTAATGATTTGGTTTTATAGCATCAAAACCACAAACTGACAAGAAAGTAAAACAAAACAAAAACAAACAAGCAAACCCCAAGATTTATATGGATAAAATAAAAAGTGTGGAAGTGTTTGGCTAGTGAGGATGGGTACACTGACAAGGAAGCTATCTATATTAAATAAAATGGAAAAGTCTAGGAAAAAGAAATTGAGAATGGAATATATAAGAATTGAATATTTTTTTCTTATTCTGTCTTGATTTTGCTAGAAGTTATTCTTATTTTCTGACTACAGAGTAACTAGATGGCAGTTTTTCTACTCGTCACTACCAGAATCAGGATTGCTGTTGGCTGATTATAATTGCAAGCATTTTATTAAACCGAGTGAAGTGCAGAGATACAAAAGGAGTCTTTAAGGGACATCCTGGGGCTAATTGTGCATGTGCGCACCTGCACAGAATTATTTTGGCTAGATTTTATTTGTTTCTATTTTATTCTTCCTGGACCTCCTTTGTGAACAAATTAAAGAAATCTAGGATGAATATTTAATTCATCATGGCCATAAACAGATTATTAGTAGAAGTAATAAAATTAATCTTCATGTGAGAGATCATCACCAAGCTATGAACAACTTAACAGGTAATTTTAATAACCTAGTCTACTGAAGTAAATGCGTAACTGTACATGGGATTTCTCATAGAGAAGAACAAATCCCTTCCAATTCTGAAAGAATGTTCGTTACTGACAGGAAAGAAAGTAGTAAAAAAGGAAGAAGCAGAACAAAACCGGAACTAAGACACTGAAGATCCTTTAATAATTAAAGGATTGGTGACTTATTTAGTCAGTGACAAATTTAAAACAATGGGCTTTGTTACAAAAAGACATTGCAGTGTTACTTTTAGGGGATGAAAGAGAAAAGAATTAATTGGTTAGTCTGTCATTAGCTGTTATGATAATGTAAGTAATCACCACATGCCCTTTTCATCTTTTTCATATGTGGCATTGTATGATACTGTCCATAATAGTTGTGTGATTTAATAGTGATAAAAAAAAAAGAAACCTCAGTTTTGAATCACCACATTATCTTAAATTCACAGGTTTTATAAAATTAGCAGAGATTGAAATGTGGCTGATTGTTTCACTGACTATGCTTTTCTTTCTCACATTTAAGTTAATATATTTATGCATGCATGGAATTTATTTCTCCTAGGATGATATTTTTCAAACCTTGCTATTTACCTAGGTAATCATTCCCTTTTCATCTGCTGGTAAACACAACTATACGAGGAGAGGAAGAGGAGACCACTGACCTATAAACAGCCATACTGGGTCAATGTCAATGACAGAAGGGTCCAATGGCTGATTGTTGATTTGATTATTAACTGTACTGGGGTTCTATAAATTTATATTTAAGAAATTAATGAGCTCAGATCTATCTATCATCCTTAATTACTCTGGCAGAAGTAGCCAGGGTATGTTTTAGTGCTCCATGATATCTGTACATCATGGCAGAAAGAATGAGTGAAGAGAATTGTGGAAACATGTACCAAGAGTTAACTTACTCTTGCAGCCCTTAGAAGAAAACATCTTTGATATGTATCATTTTTTTTTCCTGCACAAATGCAAACATAGCACCCTCAGTTAACTGAAATAAATAAGCAAACATGTATCATTTAATTACTTCACATTGTCCTCTCTACATCTTCAATAGTTTCTTCTTTACTTCATGAAGATAAAACCATGTATATACGATAACAAAATATGAATTTTAGGAAGTTTCCTCAGCATAATGGAAATGGACAATCATAAAATTTTGAATAGTATGCGGGTGTTGATACATAGTTATCTTCTTGTCTTTATAATTTGTATTATCAAATAAAATAAAGATTCAAGTCTCTTATTTAGGTGGTTTCTGAGTAGATGGTATCGAGAACTTCAAAGCCTATAATTCCATAAACCAGTCTGTTCTCAGTAAATGAGAGAAAAATCTGGGTCTGCCTTCTTCCATAACTAAGTAACCATCCCAGACAGGTGAAGTTTTAACTTGGATATTTTGAAACTTGCTATTTGCTGGAGTGTGTCCAAAGAATATAAAAGAAGCTGATCAGGGGTCTACAGAGCAAGTCTTGTAAGGAGTGGCTGAGGGTACTGGGCTTGTGAGGTTGTTTAGCCTGGAGAAAAGGAAATGGTGGGAATCGGTCTCTTCTCCTTATTAACAGGTGATGGAACAAGAAGAGATGGCCTCGGGTTGCACCAGGAGAGGCTTAAGTTGGACATTAGGAAAAACTTCACTGGAAGGGTTCTTAAGCTGTGGAATGGGCTGCCTGCAGCCTGTCACCATCCCTGGAGATGTTTAAAAGAAATGTAGATAAGGTGCTCAGGGACCTTAATGGTGGACTTCAGCAGGTTAATGGTTGGACTCAATGATCGTAAAGGTTTCTTCCAACTGAAATGATCCTATGATTATTTTATTTGGAGGTTCATCTTATCCCTTCCTTGTTTGTATTCTGCTTGCTCATATTTAAATTAGTCTACCTTAAAAGAGATCTTGTGTATAGAAATGGGGTGGGTTTGCACTTACCTGTTAACCTGCTATAATCAAATCTGCAGGTGCATGCACCTACTAGATACACAGTGTACATCCAGACTATTTCCTGGCAAAGACACAATGGGATCTACAACTATATGCTTAAGTCCCCCAGGGCGGCTGTCCCCGAGGTGTGCCACAAGCCTGGGAATGCTTGTGCAAACACGCTTGGGAGTACTCAGCCAACAACCAGCCAAAGTGTGACCACTTTTCTTTAGGACACAAGAAAAGACAAAGATGTTTAGTAACTCACATGTTACATAACATCTCGGAGATGAGAACTCTTTCAAAGAAGAATTGAATCAATCAGAGTCTATCAGTTCAAATCAGTCAGAGAAATACAAATGCTATGTCCCACCCCTCAGCAGAGTTCAAAGCAGAACTCTGTCATATCTCTCAGGACCTATGACTCCTTAGATCATCAAAGGTAAGCATATATTTTTTTATTAGATATTTATATGTAACTTGTGCATGTTGCAGGACTGGCAGCATGGTATGGACTTTGTTCTACTGCTGTCAGAAGATCTTCAGTCATGATAGGTCAAATAAGTCTCTTGAGTTATCAATAAAGAAAAAAATGCATACTCAATTTCTAAATGTACTAATTCTGAAATGAAAATGCTCTAAATGTAAACAGTTTTCACTGATGTATAAAAATATTTTCACATAAGACAATAGAGCTAATAAAATACAATCGGTGTTCATGTTAATTAAGATAGCCAAAGATATTTACAGTTCTGAATCTTGTTCTGTTACGCATAGATAGTTACACATGAGTTTTAAGGTTTTGGCCTTTTTAAAATGTTTTTCTTTTTAAGATTAAAAATTGTTTATATTCTGAAGGTAAAATACAATTGCTGATAAGCTCAAGACATTTTTGAAGTATACCAAGTTGTACGCCTCATTAATGTATAGTTCTCTCACTTCCTTTTGGTCTGCATGCATACAGGGATATGTACTTTTAGATGAGCTTCCTGGTTTAATTAATTACTGGGCTGAAAGGTTTTTGAAAAATAGATTGTTTGGAATGCTTGAAATAGCAGCATATAGACAATGTTTTGAATAGCATTCTCTAAATACAGAATTGTAGCTCACAGGGAACTATCCGGTTACCATAAATTTTTCAGCTGGCCCAGTTGTACACAATTATTACGTATGTGCTTTAACTTTGATGTGCATGTAAAATACAGATACTGAACTGTGCAAAAGGTGAACAAAAGATAACAGATCTTTTAGAAAAGGGTAATTTTTTAATATATTTTGCTTCTTGCGGAAATTAAACTCTTATGCACACAGAAACACACACTGACACTTTTTGTTATGTTAAGATTAACGAACCGTACCTCTTCAGTCCTTTTCATAGGAAGAGTCCTACTGCAAACAGCTGGCTTTTCTCAAGAAGGTATGGGAAGGGGGAGGGTTCTTTTGTACAGCTTTGTGATGAGCAAAATATTAACTTCCTTAGTTTTATGCTTTTTGGGGAATGCTATTGAAGAATGTATCAGCAGTCACTATCAGGAAATACAGATTGTTAGCACCAAGATGGTTTTGGTTTTGTGCAAATGAGCTGGCACCACTTTATCAGAATTCAGAAAGTAGGATTGTCAGCTTAACCAGGGTGAGTGGCCAGGAGCTGATTACCTGGAATGCATTTAGTAGCATTTAAATTCTATTTTTTCAAGAGCTGTGAAACCTTGTGTTGGATTACAGGGACAGTTCTGTGCTGAATTGGCAGAGTTCTTAAGAATATTCCATTAATACTGTGACTAGAATTAGAGCTATAACGAGCAGCTAAATCTGTAGTAGTAGCTTTTGGCACCTTTTTTCTGCACTTGTCACAAAGTGGAAACCTTGCAAAGTGGGACATGAAGGGTTCTAGCTCAGTGAAGTTCTAGTTTACACAATAAATTTTCATAATTATTTGGTATGCTCTGTGTCTCTAATATAGGAAGAAACTATAATGAACTTTTTTTTTTAAACTTTGCCTGTGTGACTTCTTTCCCTGCCTGAGAAATGAGACGCATTCCAAAATGGTAGTCTAACCTAGAGTCCCATGTTTTCTGCCAATCCATTCTCTACCTAGTTAAGCCAGGACTAATCCTACACACCAATGTTTCTGCAACATTGAGGTGCAGCAGAGCACCTCTCAGAAAGAAGTGCGTCTTCAATAATATGCAGGAACCCCCTAGATTGTTTATGCCCTGCTGTGTTGTCCCTGCAGCAGATCATAGGGGTGAAGTCCCATATGAGGACCAAACCCTGTGAATGAAGACTGCTCCTAGCTGCCTGTAGAGGGCCTCATCCACTTATTCTTCTTGGTCAGGTGTCATATAGCAGACACAAAGATACCACCTTCACCTGCCTTCCTTTCAGTTATAGTCATGAACTCTTAGTTGACTCATACATCTCCAGGCAACACTCCAGGTATTTCAGATGCTTTCTGTGTACATGAAGCATTGCTCTGTGCACCACTCACCACCCCCTCCACCACAAATCAAAGGGTGAGTAAATTTTATGTTTATCGAGTAAGGTGTCAGGAAGCATTGATATATTGATAAAAAACTTATTAAAAAGACATGTTACTTTTGACAAGTAACACACAGGATATACAGGTATATCCTTACTTTCTCCATCTCTGGTACCTAAGGATATGTATGAGATGGCTACAAGTTTTTGCAGCTGTGTTAGGCAGAAAAAAGAGAACAGCAGTAAGTTTAGGAAAAGTCTAAAGAAATATGATCCCATATAGAAAAAGACTAAAGACATTCTGGGTTGAGAAGCTAGAATGAGACACACATCCATATTTTTACTAAAACCTATGGCTTCTGCAAAACCTTACCAAAGCCAGTGCATTCTTTTCGAAAATGAGTTCTGCTTAATTATTGAAGAAGTCTTAAATTGCCTCTGAACCAAAGTCAAAAACCTTTTTGAATAGGAAGAGAGAGAAGGGAAAGGAAAACTCAGGATAAACTGCTTACAAACTGCTTTTGGTCACTGTGTGCTAAGGATATTTAAGCGCTATTCCTTACTCTGTTAAAAAGTTCTTTTGAGCTCTTGGACAAGATCATTTTCTTCTTTGTGCCTTACTTTACCAAGAAAAATTAGAGATTCTTTTACTCCATTTCACCTTTTTTTTTTAAATCTTTCCCTATTTGTAGTGTTCTTCACATGCATTCACCATACAGCTGCCTGTACAGCTTCTCTATATAAAAAATTTCTGAGATGAGCAGTCTGTTCGCTATTAAAAGGATACAAATAATAATAGTATACTATTTGAAAATGTTAATGGTTTGATACCATAAACCTATGATTCTATCTAGTGAAATGTTATGATGTCAGAATAAGGAGAATGAAAAAGTCAGTGAGGCAGTGAATAGATTAACATTAGGTATGTTTCAGAAAGTATTATCTATTTAAATATTGTTGATATACTAAAATTTAGATTTATAATAGTTTGGGAATTAAATGGCTAATTGGATTTTTTTAATAGGATTATTAAATGAGAGGGAGTTGTAAATTATTAAGTGGGCAGTATTCAGGTTGTTAGAGTCTACTTAAAACCTAGTTCTCTCCTTTTTGTGATTTGGAGACTGAAAAGAAATGGCAAGAGGTCAGCAATGATAAGGTCG
>VWZY01003751.1:6538-17441 GCA_013399075.1 Chloroceryle aenea | reverse complement strand
TCTAATATGACATTTTATGCAGAGACCTATACCCCAGGAGTATAAGAGCCAAAGAAAATGTGTAAGAAATATGACTTAAGGTTTACAAATATGTCTTCTATTATTTCAGCTAATATTAATACAAAATGCATGTAAATTCAGTGCAAATTTTCTTTGAATTATACTAGAGATAGTAACTGAGAAGACTATTTGGTGTGAAGCTCCCAAACAAGAAGTGTATCCTAAGATTCTGTCCATTTTTATCTGTTCACTGAATAACATACAGACTGACAGTGAGTGGGTCCACATCATATATTTTCAGTAGTTTTTCCTTATAGGGAATATAAACAGAATATGTATTAGAGGTAGATTGTTCAGGATGTATGAAAACATTTGAGACTTGTCTACCAAAAATAGAAGTGAATTTAGACATAATCTGAGTGACTCGGAGTGAGGAAGCAACACAGTGTGCAGCACAGCAGACCCTCTAGGAAAGAAAGTTGGTTTTTTTTTGAGATAAGAGGGCCACACCTAGTACAAAAACATAATATAACAAGGAAAGTTTTTGTATGTAACTGGTTGAAAATGTTCAGGTGAATGCCTGAGTGGGAGGGTGCACAAGGAAAGGAAAACAGAAACAAGGGAGGACTGTGAAAGGTAATACAATTAGTTTGTGTATTATAAGTTACATCAAATAGGAGTACAAGTTGTATGCAAAATTGTATAACTATACAAGACATTTGCCACAAATAGAGAAAAAGTTTCACCTCTACTTTTTCCAGTTGTTCAGGTTATCAGTAGATGTCTCTTGTATTGATGGCTGATATTATAACAGGATTTATCAGTGTTTTCATATAAAATCTATTACTTATAATTTCCACTGGTAGCTTAATGTATTCGAAAGAATTTTCAGGCTTCGAGTAAATATACTGATCATTTACTTGTACAAGCAAATAGGTAGAAACATTGTTTTGTTGACAAAATGGAAAAAAAAAAAAGCTTTTTAAATAATTGCTCATCAGTGATATAAATTTACTTCATACTTACAAACTAAAATCTTACACTACATCTCTTTAAAAGTATCTTTTTTAAGCTTCATCTGCTATTTATTACCGTGAGGAACAATAACACAAGCCTTCTTTACACCTAAGCACAGCTGATGAATTTCAAATTGCAAAAGCAACTAAATTAAGAACAAAATGAAGTTCCTATTTTTCTGTTCAAAGTTAATTGCTCACAATAACGGCAGCTGATCAAATCATTAAATTTGTTTTAGCCAGAAATATCTTAGACCTGGAAATTGAGAAAATAGGTACATTTGTTGATTCAGCTTTATTTCTGTAAGTCCAGTTTTCAGTTAAAACAACTGAAGAACTTCTTGAAATTTAGCTGAACTGAAAATAAAATAGTCAGGAGAATAACATAATAACATATAATTGGAGATAATAGCATTGGATGAATTTTTCTAACTATCACAAACTGACAGAGGACTAGATGTTTAACTCTCAGGTTGTTTAAAATGGAGCATCTACAATTTGGAGCCCAGATATGTTGAAATTTCTTTTAAGAAAAACAAAACAAAACAAAACAAAACAAAACAAAACAAAACAAAACAAAACAAAACATATATTTCAACATCTTCCAGAGGTTAATACAGTCAGATAATGATTGTAATTAATATTTCCTGATTTTAAGAAATTTATGGGCTAATATTTCTTTGTAAGCTTATTAACATATGGTCTCTGTAATACTTTCTACTTTGCTTAGCTGACTGTTTTCATCAACTTTCATGAAGAAACTTTAAATTTTGGAAGAAGTTAAAACAAATGTATTGTGAAGATATTTTTCATACTGTTAAGATTAGACAGTTCATTAGATAATGGGGTTAATGTAAAGCAAAAGGTATTGCCAAAACTCTTGGTTACTTCACAATAAATGAGGACTCAATTAAATTTAAAAAAAGGATTGTGACACAAAAGCATTAAAAAAAACCCAAAAAACACACACACACACACACACACACAAAAATACTGAAAAATAATATTTCATCACTATTATTTCATTTTAGTATCTTCTCTTCAGTAAAAAACCCAAAACAAACAAACAAAAAAGAGGAATAAATATTTCATTTTCTTTGTTTTGTAAATCTAAAATAAACCTGCATGACAGAAAGTTTCCTTTTAGGGAAAGCTGTGTTCTCATTTCTGTAGAGGTCTGTTTATACCATACAGCAGTGCCTATTTATGTGTCATTAAGATTGTCCATTTATTATGTCTATGTATTTTGTGGATCTTTTCAGCAATAGGTGATATGGATATGTCATTCTTACCTAAACACAGACTGCTAACACTTCTGCTTTCAGTACTCTTTCACATCTGTCTGGCTGAGAGGCAGCAGAGCAGGAATTGCAGAAACTTTAACTACTAGGTGTAGACTTGGATGTGGCCAGCTACATGCATCCTATCTGATGGAAAGAGAAGTAGCATGAGAAGCACTATTAATTTCTGTCATTGAGCACTAGGGAGGCACACTCCAGTAAAGCTGGTGAGGATGAGGATAGTGGGAGAACAAACTGACAAGAACTGAATGTTTCTTATTCGACTGGGATAAAGAGTAACAATTAATTAACCAAGCATCTCCAAACAGTAAGTGTGAGAAAAGGTGTGTGTTTAGGAATTATGATTGGTGTGTAGAGAAACTGTGGTGTCCACTTGCAGTACACAATGTGTCACAACACAAATTGTGAGCAAGGCCCTACCTTGCTTTGGCAGGTGACAATGTTTGGATGCTGGGTAAGTAGGTGGGTGGTGGCATCAGTGTCTAGATCAGCCATGGGGGAGTCCCTGGTCAGCAGGAGAAGTGTGGGTTGGCAGAAAAGACAGCATCATCCTAGAAGTCTCTACAGGGATGGCTTGAGTCATTAGTCAGAGGACACAGCATGTTTCTAATTGAAATCTGTGTTAAAAAGAGACATTGGTACACTGTTTAAAAATAGGAGGCCAGCTTTTCTTCCTGCTGACAATTTCAGCATATCTGTGTTGGCTGATTAATTAATGTAACAGATAGCTGAACCAAATGTTCACAAATCCTAATCACTTTAAAAGTTTCACCAAGAATTATTTTCAATCTCTTGGCTGCTGTATTGTTCTTTTATCAAACTCTCTAAATCAAGGATAACTACCTAAGAAATCCTAACTATCTTTCTTCTTCATAGTACCTCTAAAAAGGAGTTACCTACCTTTGGTAAAGAAGCAATTTTTCTCATTCTTCATCTAGAGGTGTTTTTGTACTTAACTGAAGACAAGTAGTTTAGTTTTTAAGTATCAATACCTTTTCTGCATATTCTGATATTTTACATCCTCCTTACCAAAATGATAGCTGAGAAATTTGCTGGTTTTCATCTACTCAGGTAAACAAAGTTTTGGTTGTTTTTTCTTTATTTGTCAGCAAATATAAGTAGTAATAAATTAAAAATTCTCCCATTGTTATTTGAGCTATATCTTACATTCTTTATTTGAATGTTAGCTACTCAGCTACTGCTTCTAAAATGAAGATCATATATCAGTTTTTGTCTGAATTAGGATAATGACTTTTTTTCATCTTATCAACAAAATATTATTGCTGAATGGGGAAAAAATGTATGCAACTATTAGTATTCCATAGTGAAGAACAAATTAATGTTGGTTCAGGTGGATTTCTGAGGTTTACTTTTTAAGTTTTATACTTTATATAAAAGGTGTGAAGAAGCATTTGCTTAACATTAGGGGACAAGATACTTGTGTAATGTAAAGTGCTGAGATCAATTTACTGAAATGCCAAGAAATGCCAGCTGATGAGCAGGTGTAGAAAGCTTTCATGCTGAGTGCTAAAAAAAGGAAAATAAATGTACCTTTGATTAAGGAAGGCTGATAGAATAGGGAGAAAATTCATCATTTAGAACACAAAAGTAGCTTTCAGAATATGAATAACATTAATAAAATCTATTATTCTCAAGCTTGAAGTAAAAATATTAAAAGATTTTTTTTTCTGTCTAATGTGGGGAATAGGATAAATTTTGATCCCTTCAAGTAACTGTGAGCCTTCTGAAGGAGTTTTAGTTTTGAAAGCTGATCTGAGAACTGAGCAGAAAACTCATGTTTCTTTCAGAATTGAAGCACAGATTTCTTATATTTGTAATGACTTGTTATATTTGTAATTAAACTGTTAATAAAGTGGATATGCTTACTTCTTTATATCTATTTAGTTATTTGTTATCTATTTCTGATAAATCTGCCTGTGGTACATAGAAAGAAAAAATATTTGCTGAAAATGTTCTACTAAAGTAGCAGAATATTCTTGGCTTATAACACCAGAATTCTGTTCACATAAATTCACATAAATTAAAGATCAATGAAGAATCACTTGATTTTACTAGGGTGTTTGCTCAGAAAGTCTGTAATATGCACTTTTCACCAGAGCATGTAATCTTTATTTATTGACTATATCTGCATTGGTCCTGTAGGGAGTTGTACATATTCTGTCCATGAAAAGAAAACCAGGAAATGCTTAACATTGCATATATTCCATGTTATCCTTTCTTTTCTAAGCTTAATCATAAATAAATATTAATTATAATTGTAATTAGTAATATTCTAGAAGCTACCATTCTCTGGGCAGTGGCCATACTGTTATACAAATATTTGTGTAGTCATATATGTGCTAGACTTACATAGGCATTAGAAATATTCAGATTAGATTATGTAAACAACCAAAGTTAAAAATTCCTAAATAAACTACATAAAGACATTATATTATTAATGGGTTACAAAACCTACTTCAGTAAATTATTTTCCATTTTCTTTGTTACATTACAACTTAACATGTTAACATTTTCTGTTATGTACTCAGGATAGCAACAATTTTTAATAAGTACCAAAATGCTAGATTTCTTTCAACTTGCATTAGATTTTACTGAATTTGCTTTCATTTTTTTTTAAATTATCCATGCAACATCCTGAGCTGCATAACATGTCTGAGCTATCAGAAATTAAGGAAGAATACTAACATTCATTTGAAAAATAATGATTAATCTTTAAAGTTTCCTGGATGAAATAATAGTTACAAAAAAGTGAGAAGAACTTGTTCTTTCTTTTCCTGCCTACCAATGTTGTGGAATCAATTCAGTGATTGGTCCAACTGTACAGCTCCTTAGGAATAGAACAAATGTATCAAAACACAGTTTTGATGTGCCACATCATACAGCATGTTAAATTGTTGGGGTTTTTTTGGTTTGGTTTGGTTTGGTTTGGTTTTTGGTTGGTTGGTTCGTTGGTTGGGTTTTTTTAGTTTCTATATTATTTTTGTCACAGTGATTTAAAAATCCGCACCAGTATCAGGATCTGTTATTTTTGTTGTTACAGTTCTATGATGTTGATGTTACATCTGCCTGACAACAGAAGGAAATTTTCAGGAGGAAGGTTATGTGGCTCCTACTTTCCTTCAATTTCTCAGGAGATCATTCATCAGTTTAATTCTTCAAATGTTTGTAAAGGTTTGTTGTAAACAAAATGATGTAGTAATTGCTTTGAAGTTTAGTTTCAGGTTTCAAGCTGGTATCTGAGAGCAGATAGGAGGTGTAAAGCACAGCTTGGTGTGTGTATGGGAAGCCTGTGCCAGAGAGCAGGAAGGCAAACATACTTAATTTGAGCAATTGAGCCTAAAAATTACTCACTGAAGTATTAGTAATTAAGAAGAATAAGCAAGTGTTAAGAAACAAAATGAGAAAAACAAAACCAACTTTCCAACAAAATGGAAAAAAAGGGTATTTACAAATATTGAAGTGACCTATCCAATTTTAATGATATGTATATATATGTTGCATGTATGTCATTGGTGCATTGCATATTCCAGCTTCAAGGAGAGCTGTGGGTGTTTCAAGTGGAAAGATCTCTCAGTACTTCTTGAGTAAGTGCTGTCCTCAGGACTGGTGTGAATACCGGTTGTGGAATGCTTCAGACAATGGTGTATATTAAATTTTGTCATTATTTACACAGAACTGTGTTTGGTTTGGTTGGGTGTGCTGTGTCTGTGTTTTTTGTTTTGGTTTTTTTTCAAAGATTGGTAATGAAAAAATGGGAAGAATTTAGAAACGTAAATATTTTCACTCCTAGTTGAATACTTCTGGTCTTGTTAAATGTTTTGATTATAAGATGCATTTTATTTTTGTCTATCAGTTGTTCATATTGCATTGCCTGGTAAATCCCTTTACCACCTTTGATGTGTGCTGTAGACCAGCTTTACTGTCTGGACTAAAGGTGTCAGTCTGAATTCATCTCACTGTCAGCATTTAGGGGGACAGAGGTTTATCTTTTCTTATAATTCCTTTTAACACAGATTATAAAAATAATTAACAAATTAAAGACAATCTGTAATACAAATATTCATTCTTAACATTTCATAGTTGAAAATATTTCTTTCTGTATGAAGTTAATTTTTACATTTTGAATAACTGAACATGAAAAAAGTTGATAATATTTACGTTCTGATTTTCACATTGTGCATACATTTTTTGAACACTGTACTAAAAAAAATAGTTCATGCACCTCTGGGCGATTTCATCATTCTAGCTACAGTGATAGTGAGTGTTTAGTCAAGTAAACACAGCCTTGTCAGCTCCCATAATAGATACAAGAAAACCACAATGAAATTGTTACTTCACTGAAGTTGTATTTCTTGGGTTTGAATATTAGTTTTGTGGATCTACTTGTTTTTACAAAGGATTAAAATCATTGCTTATTTCTATAGATGAAATATGGTTTTGGATTATTCAGGCAAAACTGTGCAAAGCAGCTGTGCATATTTCAGAATGAAAAACATATTTTCTACATGTTAGATATTAAACTGGTCAACTCCCTTGCAGTGTCTGTAATATCCACTTTGAAAATCTAATGAATGTGGCCACTCCTCTGTATAGTTACTATTTTTGTCAGAAGTGCTTGTTTATTTTTGCTGTTCATGTTAACAGTGCAGCTCTGTGATGACTACAAACTGTAGCCAATCACCTACACATAGTGTTTGAAACAGGTAGAGCTAGAAATGTTTATCAAATTCCTGGATGCAATAGTTCCTTCTTGTGAAATAATGAAACGGACTACATCAGCAGAATAAAAGAATTAATAGAAGCTCAGTTCGGTACCTGGAAGGTGGGGACAATTTACAATTCAGTATAAATAGGACAGGAATGGTGGTAAAGGATTAGTAGGGAAATATTGGTTGAAATGAAAATTAAAATGCAATTATGTCTAGGAGTTCTAGGGGAGGAAGCAATGGGAAACCAACAATCCCATTTAATACTCTGATGTCAGGTGCTTTATTCTGGATGTAGTCATAAGGATAGGAGAGCAAGGACAGTATCTGGAGATCATTACCTTCCATTAGGGCTTTCTTCCTAGTGTTAGCTGGCATACCTAGAAGAATTAGAAGTTCTCCTTCAGGGTTTTACTAATAACTTTGAAAGCTAGATGAAGCTCACTGAGTACTGTTACCTGTTCACTGCCTATATGCATGACATCTACTAGTTTCTTGTAGTTCATGATACGGTTAAGGGTAAGCTGAGGGTATGATGTCTTGTTCATGTCAATCACTGTGCCATAGCCTGGCTGCATAAATTAACCTGGTCACTTCAAAACGTATGTATCTTGGAAGCTCTCTAACTTGACAGGTGCCATTTGTTTATTTGTATCAGATGCCAACTGAGTCTGGACCAAGGTCAAATTCCTACTTAAATGACCCTTCACCTATGCCTAGGATTCTTATGCAAGATGCCCAGTCTTGTAACTGCACAAATGAGTATTCTGTGTAGTAGAATCTGAATTCAGACAAATACTGCTAATCTGATAGCACATTTAGGCAGCTCTTCATTCAGGCATAACAATATTTGAAAGCACAATCATATTTCTGTTTCTCCATGTGTCTTGTCTCTCTCTGTCTCACAGATCTAATTGACTCTGGAGCAAGGGAATTGGACTAGATGATCCCAATAAGTCCTTGCCAACCTCAGTTGTTCTGTGATTGTGTGCATACTCAGGTGAACCAGACATTTCCAGGCTCCTCTAATAAACTGGCACTTCTGATAAGGTCTCCCAATCCTAGCAAGCTCATCCTGTGTATAAAATCCATCCTAATGGAGGACAGTCTTGTATGAAATATTAGAAAAAGGAAAATATAGAAGACTTTTATTTTCAAGATGAAGAGAGATGTGTTTAACAGATTTTCAGTGCACTAACTGCTGCACTTCGTTAATGTAGATTCTGGCTGTATGTTCTGAATAACAGATTCTGTTCTGTTCAGGTTCTTATGGCTTTAGTGTCATAACTAAATGTTAATATTTCCGGTTACATGAAAGCAAACTTCTCAGAGCTTGAAAAACTTTCTGAATAAACCTATAAACCATTTTTTTCAAGGGTACTGTAGATTTATCTACGGATAAAGTTTTCTTTCCCTGAGAGAGGTAGGTTTGAAACAATTTGAAGTACAGAACCTGAAGCAATTGCTGTAATATTTCATAAAAACTAACCTGCTTGCAGCTGTGACAAGTAGTGATTCCTGTGCCAGCAAGTCACTGAGTATGTAACTGGAAGTAGTTGTTTGGTTTAATGACAGGGTTTATCTATGCCAAATGATAAAACAAGACAAGTAGGAAAACAGAAGTCTTAAGTGTAAAGTTTTTGTTAGTAAGACCACTAGAAAGCATAGCAAATGCGACATCTATAAAATAAAAAACACTCAACAATTGATACTTAGTACAATGGTAAGGAATATTACAGCATTAGCAATTATTAGATGCTTAATCAATGACAATAAGTAGTTGGCAAAACATCAAAGAATATTAAACATTTTTTATGGTCAAAGAGGTGTCAAATTAGCTTTTTTTGTTAGCTTCTGCATCCCTAATACTATATAAATGAATCCTGAAGTTTATTAATACCCAGTTCACTCAAATGCTTTTGATAGTTAAATACATCTTACTTCACAGTCTTCATGAGTCTTGTACATATGCAGTGAAAGACAACAACATAAACCATAGCAAGAAAAAAAAGCTGTAACATACTGAGCAAGGTTTGGCAATGTATTCAGCATCAGGGTTGCTCTCTCACAAATAATCTCTGTAAGATTTGTTTATAATTGATTTTCAGTAGATGTAGGCGTAAACTAAATCTCAGTGATAATTCCTAGCCTTAGCTTTCCCATCAGATAATGACAGCAGTGATGATAATAAGTATTACTGACACAGAAGTACTCCAAAACTTTAAAACCAGAAGTAGCTCAATATACAAAAATTCATTACATTGACATACAGCTAAAAAAATGGCACTCAGTTTGCCTTCAAATGACACACAAGTTTTGAGTAGCTCTAGTTGGTCATATTAGTTTGCTCTTCTATTTTCCTTCCAATGCTTGCAGGGTTTGAACTTAATTCACTAAAGTTGATAATCAAACATATCATCAGATACTTGCTTTTTTGAGGGGATGTATTTTGTGTGAACAAATCATATCTATTTTATTATACCCCAGACCTAGCTGGAAGAATATGTTGACAAGTGTTCAGATATATGGTTTGACATCTATAAGAAAAGGGTAAAATTATTTAACATTTTGGTTTTTCTGTACTTTTTTTGAAGGTGGCACTAGTGTTTGGCATTGCAAAGAAGTATGATGTAAGTGAAAACCAGATGAGTTTCATTTGGATCACAAAAGATCCTCCAGAAGTAGATAGATAATTTTTAAAAGCTACAGCCTCAGCAGTATGCCACGGTACTGTAGCTCAGGATGCAAGATAATTTTAAAACATAACTTGATGCTGTACTAATGAAAAGGGTGATGAAAAGGGAGTAGAAAGAATAAACCTACTTAATATCTAGCTACCATTGCACTGGACTGCAATACATATTTTTGCAGTATATGGGCCACATCCTTAAAAGAATGAACAGTTTTGAACGGCACCTGAAATGAAAGAGGAAACCAAATCTCTGATTATTTTCTGTTCTATATGAGTAGCAGTTAACTTTCCTGAATCTTCTCTATACTGAGCAGACACCAGATGCTTCAGCTTTATAGCTTTAAGGGAAATATTAATGACTTTATAATGTTTTTTGTTTTCCTCTTGTTGCTTGTATGCTTATACACATTCTTACATCCATAACACAAATATTTGATGCAAGATGATTCATGCTCTTGGAAAATTGGAGTTAGGTTTATACTCCTTATTTTTCTCCAGGATACAATTTTAAAACGTTGAAAGTGTGTCGAATTACCTGTTTATTATGGTGAACTTTCTAGACTGAATAGACAGTGAAATGGTGGTATCACAAGAAATGAGAAGAAATATTTAAATTGATACTCAACTAGGAAGAATTTAGTTTACTTTCTCTACTTTTAGTAATACTCTACTACTATTAACTACTGGATATTTTGTATTAAAAATATGAATTCTACCACCTCACAAAGTAGCAGTTAGTGAGTTATTTTTTACTAGTTTTGATAAAAGTGCCATAATTGAAAATCAAAGAATGACAGAATCACAGATTTATTGCGGCTGCAAAAGATGNACAGTACTCATATATATATATATATATAAAATATATGCATGATTATAAAAATTAAACTATTTTATGTTGTAGAATTTAAATAATAACAAAATCTAGAGTATGTTCTCCCAGCTGACAACGTAAAACTCATTACAAGCTCTGGGGAATTCTTTATAAAGGATGACGAGTACTTTAAAACATCCTTAGACCTCCCAGAAGTTCTGAAAAAAAGGTAAATACTTGAAATTACTTTCTGAGGGGTAAATTCAGTTTCTTCCACCTTTTCTTCTTCTCCTTTTCTATCAAGTGAAAGAAAAACTTGCTAATGTGAAGTTTTTCATTTTAGGACAGTGTAGTAG
>VWZY01003748.1:21269-27823 GCA_013399075.1 Chloroceryle aenea | reverse complement strand
TGGTAATTGTAGCTAAGTTAATATCAGTTAGCGCATTGCTCACTGCAGTACAAAAGTGACAGAATATATGGGTTACCTTAGCAAATCTTACAGGTCAAGACTCGTTGTGTCTTAGTTTAGCTACCCCTGGAGATCCATTTCATATTGTCTAATAGGGGTTCCATATTTTAACTGGCTGAGTTTAGAGGAATGGTGGGCAATGTCACTTTGCTAAATGAAACGGTCCTGTCAAGAATTGTTCCAATACACCTGGTTATACGGCCTGGCAGCATGTGCATGTTGACAGGCAGAAATGATAAAAATTATTAATGTTACACAGGGACCCCCAGAGGAATTAGACCTCCTCCGGTGTACCAATCAAGCAGAGGATGGACTCATGATGTTTGAACCGCCCACCGTGGCACAATCGAATATAAATATGAAAAGCTGGACAACTGTAAACCCGTTGTTGAAAGATTGGTTTAATTTGAATGAGCACCCATTTAGCACATGCACAACTGCTGTGGTGGACAGAAACTGCAGGGTTCAGGTTGCTGGGGCCATCACATGTCAAAATGCCAGCTAGGAGAAGCCCATGGACCATGGACAGAGTTAAGGAAGAGCTGTAAGAGGAGGTGCCCCATGAGCAAAGGTTTATAAATGATGCCCCAGGAAAGACCAAAAGGCTTGAAGAAATGCAGATGAGTAGGAGGCTGCCTCTGGGGCAGGGGTCTGGTGCTGGATTCACAGACAGGTGCTGCCAGAAACACCACCCTCCCTCCACTCTGGGGTACATCCTTGCTCCTGGCAGAGTGCTGAGCCCAAGGGTCATGAGACTTCCTAAGCTGAATCTGTCCCCACTTTGGGCACCAGCAGAAAGGCAGTGAAGAGGAGCTGGGGTTTGTCACCATGGCCCTTGGCCAAGTCCATCAGGCACCACTGCCCTCATGAGGAAAGCAGGGCAGGCACTCAGCTCAACACGGCCACAGCCATAGCACTGGTGTGAAAAGGGGCTCACTGGAGGGTTGCAGTAGCATTAGAAAACCAGAGGCACTCAAATCCACATGCCAACCTTCCCAAAAGGAAGCTGCTGCAAGCCTCCTGAAAAGCAGGAGTGAGCAGGGTCAACCCCACAGATCCTGTCATGACCTTTTTGTTAATGCTGGCTGCAAACGTGTCCTCCACTTCCACAGGCAGTCAAAATAATCTTTTTCAGCAAGCACCATCGTTTCATTCATACACAGCAGGATAGAAGCTCGTTGTCCTAACATGTATCATCATTATCTCCTGCCTGGAGATCTATTTGGGTTTGGATTTGTTCTGGGCCAGTTCTGGCAGAAAATACTGTTCTATGCTTGCTGGTCAGACAGGGCGAAAGGCAGAGGGAGAGATGTGAACAGACACTCATATGTGCCCAGCTGGCAACAAGAAGCAAGCTTGGTCACAGGAGTGTGACCTCCTCTACCAGGCAAAAATTGCAGGATTAATCACATGCTTGCACAAGCACCTAATCAATCTGTGGGGGTCTGCAACCAGTAAAGGACATGTGCTAGAGCAGTGATGGCAGTATACAACTCCAGCTTTCCTCACTGCTGACATCTGCCTGAAGGAATGGGGGTGTGCTGAGGGCAGCCTACAGCATTTTGGCTGTAGGAAATGGACACTAAAGAGGTGGTGAGGGGTGTGGGGCTCAGGTTGAACCCAGGAAAGGGGGAGGAAAACTATTATAGTTTTAATTCCTTGTGTATTTTTTTTTCTTTTTATCCCAATATCTAAATCAGTGTTTAGAAGTCTGTGATAATTGGCAATTATGTGAAAATTCAGCAATTTGAGACCACTGTGCCTGTTCACATTGTTTGTGCTGAGCCCAAGTATCATGTCCCCTACCCATGCCTCATCTGTGCCAGAGCCAAGGGGACAAAATGCCTCTTTGCTACTCTTTGCTTTAATGTCTCTGGCTGGGAGGGGCTTGGTGCCACAGTAATGCTCCTGCCCTGACTGAGTGAAGGACTAAGAGATGGGCAGGAGGGAAGGAAACCAACCCCCTTCTTTCCTGCAGCGCGACCACCGGTAAGCGAGACACATTCTGATGCCACATTCCCAACCTTTGTCACTTCTTGGTACAGGGTCATCTCTGGTGCTTTCCCACTGAAAATTTGGGGTTTGGGAGCACAAGAACTACTTTCAAGGTCTATATTCTAGCAGAGTGGTCCACAAATACCCCTCCTGGCTCCCCAGAGCACCAAGGGGATGAGAAGCATAGTCTGTATTGGCTCAGCCCTTGGAAAAAGGTAGAAGTGCCTTTCCCTGCCTGTGCACCCAGTGCCTGGCTTGGCCTGTCAGGGGTTCAGCACTTACCCCATCTCTTGTCATTGCTTTTTCTGAAGGGTTGCACCAGAAACAGTTTTTGAGCTGGGGAGGTCTCTGTTGTGTGCAGTTTCTCTTGCAACTGGTGGCAGCAGGCATTTCTAGGTGACAGGCTTTCATGCCCAAAGCTTACAAACCTTTTGCTTTGACTAGTCCAAATAAACACAGCACACACTCTCTTCTCCTGCTTGACTTGATTGCACCCTGGCTATCTCCTGTGTCTCAAGCACTGATTTACTATGCAAGGTTTAAGCTGTGGCTGCAAGGCAGAACTTCTGTGTGAATAAATTGTCACAAAGTGTGCACTACATGACTACTGACACAATAAACCTAGGCTCTGACATGGCTGTGCACAGTCACATCACTGTCACCATGTGCCTTGCTGACACATTTATGCCTCCCAGCATACTGTAGCCAGGGGGTGTGCGCTGTAGATTTCGTATAAAAATACAGGTATGTATTTACATGAGGTCAACTACACTGTAAAAACCATCCCAAGAAAAACTCTGGTTTTAACTAAACACAAACCAGACTTTTCCCCTTTTCAGAGAGCAAAACAAACTGCTTTGACTCTCTTGATGTTTACAAGGAGGTGAGAACATGCAGCAGGCAGTGAGCATGCTTCCAAGATCTGGTCCTTGCTTGGACAAAACCTCTTTTGGCAGTCAAGGAGGCAGAGCTCCATCCAGTTATCCACCTCACCATGCTTGTGCCATCCATAATACCTGCAGGGCAGGGGTAGAAATTAGATGGGGCATGCAAGAAAGCCCAGCTCTTCTTGGACAGTAGCTGGGTGGGATACCCCTAACACCAACACCCTACAATTGCTGTATGAGTGGAATAGTCATACCAACTGCCTCAAAGATGGGTGTAGGGTTTTCCCAGTACTCGTTTTACCTGAAGTTAACTAGTGAAGTTAAGACATCTCTTCCACTGGCTTAAGCAGGATCAGTTCAGGTCATTGCTGAACTCCTGAATATAATGTAAGGAAGAAAAGAAAAAGGAAACCACATCTCTGCTCAAAATATAAAATGAAACAAAGGCAGCACAGGACTGTTCTCACTACCAGGTAAAAGAGGATTAACTTTTCCTTACTAGAAAGGTTAGAATGAGCTACAGAGCAAAGTCACTTTTCGAGGGTTACTTGGCTGTGAATCTCTTTCTACAAGGCTATGTTGTTAAGAAAATGAAGCAATGGTCACAAAGTGCTCTGCAACCCAGTGACAAAACCACAGTTTGAAGATAGAACTGACTGCGTTACAATTGCCTTAGCAAGACAATGACTTTCAAGGTTCAGCCATCAACAGGATAAAATCCTTAAAAGACCAGAATAAGGGTCTTTTGCAACAAACCCAGATTTGGTGACTAGGAAAATCCCTTCCAATGTCCCTATTACCAGTGTTTTCATACAAGGTACTGCTATGAAGCCAAACAGCCTTTTACATGCGCGTACTTTACAAGAATAAATACATGCATATATTAACCTATGCCAACAGGACACAGAATCAGAGTTTTAGAAGTTCAGTCTAAGCTTAAGGCATTTGCAAAACTCAATTCTCGCCCACAAGTAAGCAGCAAAGAAACAGCTCTGCCAATTAAATGATCTCTGCCACACGTGAGGTTGTAATGGCTCTAGTAAATAAAAAAGCTCCTCAGAAAAAGTTTATGCATGTAAAGATGTATGTGATTATCAAAATAGTCTCTATACACTGTACTAAGAAAAACTACTAGCACCAGAGGGAGGGCTCTGGGTGCTGAGCCTGAGCCAGATACACTTACTGCACTGGGCAGGACACACCTTTAGGTGGAAACACACTGAATTTTAACCCCAAAAGTAAGGCTAGCTCTTTTGGAGAATTTCAAGTAAAGATGTGTGACATGCCCTAGGTGAGTGTGATCCTGCTTGGCAGGGGGTTGGACTCGATGATCTCCAGAGGTCCTTTCCAACCCCATCCATTCTATGATTCTATGTCAGAGCAGATTTGCTGACTAAGCAGAAGCTGTGCAGGATTCACCCCTTTTGCAGAGATATAGAAATCCAGGAAGATTTAAAATCAGTCCAAAGTTTCTCTTTGGGCATTGCTGTGCTGGTACCAGTGCTGTTCGGTAACTACCATTTTTCAGCCTACGCATCACTTTTTCATTGCAGGCATTTTGCTGAGCAGGGTTTCATAACTTTCTGATTCGCAACAGAGAAAGTGGTGTATAAAACAGCTACTACTTTTCCTGAGTTTTACCAAGAACTGCCAAGTCACACATACCTTTGGTGCCTGCAGAACAACTCCTGATTTCTTGTCCCTCGTTGCTCACAAGAGGCAAAATGGAGAACCCTTTAACTTCCCCTACATCTGAAAAATGAACAACTCAGCTACAGTCTTCATTGCTTACACAGTGAGAAACCAAAACTGTGCCGTGATAATGATGCTACACCATGAGAAAGCCAAGAGCTCTACTGTGACGTTTCTCAGGGAAGTATTCTGATGCCTGCTTTCATAAAACTTGAAGAGTTCTTTTTTCTACAATGAGAAGCGAACCAAAATAAATCCTTGCATGTTACCTGATCTCCTTGCAAAGCTGAGTACACCTGAGCAGTACTTAGTGTTGTTCAACCTACCCCTAAAAACAAGCCCCGGGGTGTTATCCAGCTGTAGAAAAGTCTGATAAATATAAGGGCTTAATATATATATCTATTGGCAACTGCTGGTCTGTAACGTTGATCTACTATGATCTTTGTATAGAAAGAATTCATGGGAAGAGCAGTTGTTGAGGATTGCAAAACACAGGTTAAATGGAAGGAAGCTGAAACAGCATAGACACTGCCACCCCAAAACAGTTCTGAGCATATAAATCATAGAATCATAGAACATTTTCGGCTGAAAGGGACTTCTGGAGGTCCTCTAGTCCAACCTCCCTACACAAGTAAGGACATCTCTACCTAGGGCAGGTTGCTCAGAGACCCCTCAAGCCTGACCTTGAATATCTCCTTTCCCAACTTAAAACCATTGCTCATTGCACTATCGTTACAAACCCTTTGGAATAGACCTCCCCCTGCCTTCACGTAGCCTCTTCAGGTACTGGAAGGTCACTAGGTCTGCCTGTAGCCTTCTCTTCTCCAGGCTGAACAGCCCCAACTCCCCCAGCCTGTCTTCATACGAGAGATGTTCCATTCCCCTGCTCATCTTGGTGGCCCTCCTCTGGACATGCTCCAATATGTCTACATCCTTCTTGTGCTGGGGGCTCCAGAACTGGACACAGTACTCCAGGTGAGGTCTCACCAGGCCAGAGAAGAGGGGCAGAATCCCCTCTCTTGATCTGCTGGCCACAGGTCTTTTGATGCAGCCCTGGATGCAATTGGCCTTCTGGGCTGCAACTGCACATTCGTGGCTCATATCCAGTTTTTCATCCACCAGCAAAATCCATCTCATACTTGCCCCATCAATCCATTTTAAATGCTACAAGGACCAAGCTAAAGGACTGGAAACTGGCAGCTGTTTGCAAGTGATATGAGGCAACTCCAGCTGACAATTCCCTCCCTGCTCAGGAATTCATTCCACTCAACTATGAGCAAAGACCACAAGCAAACCACACAGTTTTCATCTCTTACTGCACAGGGAAGGGAAGCCATGCCTAAGGCAAGTCCTAGTTTCAACTCCCTTGTCCTGAAGGGGTCCTAAAGGCAAATGAATTATCTACTGTGACCCATGGGACAGGCCACTCCCTGTGCCTTCAGCTGCTCTCAGAAATCACTGTGCAAAAACTAAACACCAGTTCGTTCTCAAGTCAGCTGGTCAGTAACCTTCCCTTCCAGCTCCAGGTTTTATTACCTTACGGGTTTTTTTCCCCCATTTTTACTGTACTTTTCACAGCATGAGCAGATGCTACGACAACAAGGTGTTGCACACCCCAGAGGTACAACCACACCATTAGACCACACAATGACATTCTCTATGGCTCTGACTGTGTAACATCTATTCTCATCTGGAAACCTTTCACAGTAGATTCCAGCTCAGAAGGACCATCAGCAAATTATTACAACCTATGTCAACTTGACTAGAAGCAAACCTTCAGCAGGGTAAAACCCCTTCTTGATCTGTGTCAGGTAATAGGCAGACTGTGCTTAGTTCCACATCCTTCAACAGAGAAATGCAGCTACCTTTACAGCTCTACTCTGGACTAATCATGGCTGAGTACTGTGAAGAGCAAACCTT
>VWZY01003748.1:13769-18769 GCA_013399075.1 Chloroceryle aenea | reverse complement strand
AAGTCATTACGTTACATTACGGTAAGCACGTCTGGGTGCTGTGAAATTTTAAAACATTAAGCATTACAGTATCTTATGCAGTAGATTTGAAAAATTACTAATAATTACAAAAACAAACAACCACAAAAAAAAACAAACAACAAAACAACAACCACAAAAAATTGAATTATATAGTTAGGACATACCTGTTTGGGTTAAGTTGCAAACAGAATAATTTAGTATGGTTTGTAGCTATTTTGATGACCGCCTCGCCGAGATACTTTCCCATAACCACTCTGCTGATCTAAACGTAACAGAAAGCTATCAGATGGAAAGATACAGAGCTGACAGCATTTCAGAAAGAAACATCAATGCCACCAGCTCAGGCAGCTTTCAACGGCAGCTTCCCTCACACAGACTCCTAAGCAACATCAAACTACTCACAATGGTTTTCACCCTGCCCACAATTTCAGCTTCTCTAGAACATTAAGATTTGCACCCACCCATTCAACAGCATCTGGGAAACAACCTCATTCACTAGAATGCTAGTTATTGCAAGACATCGAGTAGTTTTTGCTGTACTGAGGCAAGAGCACCAACTAACTGCTGTGAAACTAAGGGAGCTAAGGGACACCTTCCCTTAGGACCAGCAAAGGTAACACTCCCACCTCCCGGGACAGGGGGCTTTCTAGCAGTACCACTGCCCCACCACATAACCAGCGTCCATGCACACCTGACATAGCAAACTGACAAAAGTGGGGACAGAGGAGCATCTGAAACCAAGGACGCCATACAGAAGATGAACTCTAAGTCAGCTGAAAGCCTAAACCAGTATGTTTTAAAGATATCTATCTTTTCTAAATGTAGCAGGAATTTTGTTACAAGCAGCAGATTAGAACTTATTTTAAGATGTTCGGTACTTACTGCTATAGTCACCATATCCATAGTAGTTGTTGTAACCAGTGTAGTCGTATCCTCCATAACCTCCATACCCTTGGCTGTTGTAGCCATAGTTCCCATACCCTTGATTCCAGTAGTTGCTGTATCCCTGGTTCCAGTTTTGACTGGGGCCTGCAACACAACGTGCCAAAACTCCAGAGCTGCAGGAGACTTTGTTTTCATTCAAGCAAGCCCCTTGCTTTCCAATACCATGGCAGCTGGAGCTTACCTCCACCTCTTCCTCGAGCTCTTCCTACAAATCCTCCTCGACTCCCCCACTGCTGCTGCTGCTGGTACTGTTCCTTTGACATGGCAACTTTTATTTCACACTGAAGCAGAAAGTTAAAGTCAGATCCAATTAGCAAAGATAAGACCCACAAACCATTCTTAAACTTGCAGAACACTAAGCAGAAAAGAGCATTTGGTCACTCTTGGTGCTCTCCCTGAAAAAAAAAAAAAGGGTAACTTACACTCTCCAAATTGAAAATAGTTGTTAAGACACCGGGGTTATAAAAATAGTTCAAGTTTCCAAATTTTTCTGCCAGAATAACTAATTCTGAAAAGTATGCTTGTTTCTTTGTACGTCTATCTACCCTTTGAAATATACCTCTGAGGTGTCTTTATCCGGGAAAAATGAAATCAGATCCAAGGTACAAAAGTGTGGTAAACTTCTTTAATCAGCTCTGTTCTGAAGCTTCCACTACGTATTTACCCCATGAAAAAAAAAAGACCGGCTACAACTTGAGGTTTTCATTACTAGGCTGCATTTCAACCAGGCTTCTGAAAGGAACATAATTTCCAATGTGAAAGCTGAACACCCCATTTCATTTCAGTTTTGGAAGCACTTGTGATTTTGCTTAAAACAGCAAAACATACACAGATCCAGCTGTCAGGAAAACATGTGCAGCCTGATGCAGTGATCAGTAACAGCATCTGACCACACAGCTAGAGAATGTGGGAGCTTCACACTGAACAAGTTTGCTGCAGCCCAGTCCTCTCTCCACAAGGGGTGTACAAAACCTCATCAGAAACCCCCTCAGGTGAGCAGTTAAGATTACAGTAGCCTATTCCTACCATCTATATAAATACTTCATAGGCTTAATGCCTTCGCCTGAGAAATGATGCTTAGAGATATTTTCAGACTATTATCCCCAAAGAGGTACAACTGATAATGTAATTCCTTAGTGACACTGTTCAGCTTCTCTAGGAAAAACTCCACCTACTTTACTAAGCCCAACATTGTGGTATTTCTTTTCCATTATTTTCTTCACTGGTTCCTCCTCCTTGAAAGTAATGAAGCAGAATCCACGCCTCTTGTTAGTTTTGTTGTCCATGGGGAGCTCTATTGATTCAACCTGGTAGAAGACAATGATTTTATCTTTTTACCCACCATTCATGTCACTTAAAAATGCTTCTAACAGGTTGTAATTGTTAACAGAAATTATTTAAGACTTGAACATGATAATATGCCTCTTCTGGGAGGCTTTAACATCACCATCAACATCAGAAACATCACCTTCACCCAAAATAGTGTTCATAATTTGTGTAAGATATCCTTTAACTCATAGTATCCCTTGCCCATTCAAGAAATCCTATAAAATACAGTGCACAAAGAGTATCTAGTTGTGCTAAAGAGCCTCAGTATGACATCCAGTTTTAACTCAGTTAAGACTTAAATTAACTGTTTCAAACCCTAAGCAGACCTGAACCTTCAAGTTTCATATGAAAAAAAGATGTAGCATTGTGCAAGTACACAGTTTTGATCATCCACAACACCACTAAAGTCATGTGTTAAACAGGACAAAATTTACACCTGACTACAAAAAAAGTTCTCCTTATAGACAGCACAGGAGACTTCAGCCTAGGCAAATAGTAGTTCAACTCCATAGTCAACAGCAAACTGTCCATCGGGTAGTAAAATGGCAGGTGTCTAACCTGACTCTCTGGCTTACCCCAGTTCCTCCTTCCATTACTCAGCTTATGCAACTCAAAGCCTATAATTAATACCCTTATCATCAAAATTCTGACTACAAAAACACATGGAGATACACTGGCCATTAAGCTTACAGTGTCCAGGCACGCTGCACTTGGGGGCTGCTTTTTATTAGCAAATTTATGAAGATGGAACAACTTCCACGTGTATCAGCAGTTTGTTTCCCCACATACCTCACCAAAGCCTCCAAAATATTCCCTTATTTTCTCCTCAGGTGTGTCTGGAGATAAACCACCAACAAATATCTTTTTAACAGGTTCTTTTGTTTTCATGGCTTTAGCTCTTTTTGGATCAATGACCTTTCCATTTAGCTTGTGTTCTTTCTGGTCCATGACCTGTGGAAAATTAAAACACAGTCTTACAGTTCAAGCTAATTGTTTCACTGATGTTTTGAGCAAAGTGCAGTTATTTTATACTTAGTTAATGCAATTCCTTTAATTTCAATAATTTGATTCCAGCACTGATTTGTTGCACAAAACCAAACAGCTCCATGTTTTGATCACTCCCCACTGACACACGGTTCTGACAAAGCCTTTCCAGAGTCAGCTGGAGCCACAGATAACCCAAGGGAAGTAAGAGTCTAACATTTCTAAGTACTCTACAATCCCATCCTCGAACCTTATGAAGTAAAGAATCTCTACTTTAGAGATCACACAGGGTCAGTGAAGGCAAAAACCATTCAGTGTGCTGCATCAACAGCATTTTAGAAAGGTTTACAGCTAATACCTGCTTGGGTAAAGCCCAAATTTATCAAAGCCACCAGCTCTGCTCTAGGGGTTCACAAAGCAGACTTGAAGGTTTTTGTAAAATATTGCTTTTGCAGTATCAGACATTTTTATAGTCTTTTTAAAGTGCTCAGGTCCAGTGGCTTGCAGTATAATCTCCTGTAAGCAACCACAGCCAAACCTTAGGAATCACTGCTGGTCCTGGCCACTGCATCACAAGAAAGATGGTTTAGGAAAAAAAACCAAACCAAACATTTCAATAAGCATCTTAAATATACTGCATCCCAGAATCATCTTGAACAGATCATGTACAAGCAACTATGCACACCATCATCTGAGTGCTGTATCTTTGCGACCTAGAATTGAATGTGTTGTTTCGTGACATCCATACTACCTTATCTACGCTCTCCGATTCTTTGAAGAGTACAAAGCCAAAACCTCTTGATCGGCCCGTGATGGGATCTAACTTCAGAGTGCAGTCTACGACTTCACCAAATTTAGAGAAGTAGTCCTTCAGATCTTTCTTTGTAGTGTCCCAGCTAAGGCCACCAATAAACATTTTCCTGTTAAGACAAGATGGGTAAATACATCAGCATGTCTCTTACCCCAAATCCTGTTCTGTCGAGCTTTATGAGTTCAGTTACTTGATGCAAGGAACAGAAGAATTTTATCAGTGACACCAAACACACAGGCCTACACATCTTGAAAACTTGCTTAAATGATCCTGGCCAGATTAAAGACTTACAAGTACACAAAAGTTTTCATAGAATGGTAGAGGTTGGAAGGGAGCTCTGGAGATCGTTGAGTCCAAACCCCCTGACAGAGAAGGGTCACCCAGGGCAGCCCACACAGCAACAGATCCGGGGAGGGGTTGGAAAGTCTCCAGAGAAGGAGCCCCCACAACCCCTCTGGGCAGCCTGAGCCAGGCTCCAGCACCCTCACACCAAAGGAGTTTCTCCTCCTGTTGAGATGCAACTTCCTGTGTTCCAGTTAGTGCCCACTGCCCCTCCTCCTGTCACTGGGCACAACTGAAAAGAGACTGGCCCGTTTTCCTTGGCACCCACCCCTCAAATATTTGTGAACATTCATAAGATCACCATCATCTTCTGCTGCAGTTGCTTGCTCTGCTATCCCAAGAAACTACAAAGAGTGACAAAAAGCTATTTTACTACTTCCTTGTATCTGTCACAGGTAAATTCCGCATCATGGAATATAACTGTGGAGCCTCCACAGTTTCATAAACAACTGTTTATGAAACAAATACAGGCAAAATAGATCTATAAGGCAATGAAGTTAAACAGAAGTGTTTATGCACTAGCCTGGACTGGATATATGTCAATATTAGTAAATTATAAATTTATAAT
>VWZY01003747.1:0-20625 GCA_013399075.1 Chloroceryle aenea | reverse complement strand
ATGCCTTGTGTGACATTTAATTTTTTTTATTACAATTTACTAAAGATTCTGTGGAATTGTTTAAGCCTGTGCATGCTGCAATTACTGAAAAATGGAATTTTGCTTTTTCACGAACATAAAATGTTTCTGTATAAACTCAGAATGGTGACATACAGGCTGGCACTATGTCATCCTTATTCGTTACCAATTCCAAGATTAGCAGCAGATGCTACTTTGGAAAAGGAGGCCATATCCCATGTCACTGGTGGGTGGTCAACATTTCAACAAAGGGCAATTAATGTTCAGGAACTGCTGATGTTGCTAACGTCTATCTTAATGATAAAGCCAAAGGCCATCCTCTGTGAGTCTTTATTTGTTTGCCATTGGCGTTTCTCTATTCTGCCTTGGCATTTTGAAATGTATGCAAAGAGTCTTATCAAAACCATACAGATATACTATGTGTCTTCAAGATACAATCCCGTTGGCAGTCCAACTCATCGCACATCATCATTGCACTCAATCCCGCTGTCTATGTCACTGATAAAAATGTTAAACAATACAGGCCCCACAAGAAGTATGGACTTGGATAGAAACAAACCCAGGATAAAATTAAGTAAACTCCATTTTGACTATTTGAATGAGACTCACAGAGTAAGAGAAGTAAGGTTCACCAAAGAAACTAATCCTACCTTTTTTAAGTACTGGAATTTACTTTGTTCTCTTTGAGGTCACTTTCTTAGTGTTCTTTTTATTTTATGAATTTATATTTTGAAGTCTCAGATGCTTCCCAAAGGACAACACCTTCATTTACCGTACAAGCTAGGACACTGATTATACTATATAGTCACTACTTATTTTTAGGCTGACATCTTTAACCTGCAACAGATTTGTAAAGTAGTTGTAAAGTGTCTCTGCCATATGAATGGACCCACTAGCCAAGTGACTGATGTCTAAATATGTATAAGCTTATATCTGAAGAAAGTTTAGAGTCTACTCGTTTATGAAACAACGGAATAAAATGACAGTAAAAGTAATGTGACAATGTAAGTTTCAACAGGTTTTAGAGAACATGTTAAGTAAGTGTGCAAAATTTTTTAATTAGATCAAAATGACAGATTCATTGTGGCAGGCTGGAAAAGGAACCAGAAAAAATCGATATGTTGGAATTTTTTTGTCAATACTAGCGCTGTGTGTCCCAGCATTACGATTTTAGTGTAGCCAGATACATGTAACTTAAGTTTTGCATTTCAGAGTTCCTCAGTGACTATGAACAGGTCAATCGGTTTCTGAATCGAAATTTCAAACTTATTTATACACTAGTTACCTTATCTATAGCCTTTCAATATAAGGAATTTTCAATGAAATAAATTGTTTACTCACTTCCAATTTTTCAAATCCAAAGCAAGTGAATGCATAAGTGAATTGTCCATTTAATGCAATATCTCTTTCAACACTGTTTGAATGATGCTTTCTACTTTTTGATTCAAAATATCCTCAATTTAAAATTCAAGTTAATATATAGAATATACTTCATAGTATATTCTATAGAATAGAACATAGAAAATACTTCAAAAAAGTCAAAACAAACCAAAACATTTTTTATTAAAACAAAACAAAACAAATACTATTGGACTCTTTAGTTATGAATGTCATCACTTTTTGACATCTTGTAGAAATTCAAGAGAGGAAACATTTCCTCAACCCAGTAAAACTTAACTGAGTTTTATCTTCAGAAGAGTCATTCTGCCACTGGACAAAGTAGGTTTCTATTTCATGTGGGCATGAAGTCATTCAGTATTTTTTTTTTCCAAATGAATAATGGATCACAATTCTTGAGGAGTGTGAGATGAGATTTTATTAGCTAACACTTTTTACTTGGAGACAAAAATCATCTACACTGAACATAGATGTTAGGTGTTCTTTGTAATAAATTTTCTCCAAATCTACCAAAGCAGAATTGAGAAATGTGGATCAGGTTAAAGCAGAGTGAGAGGAAAATATTTCATAAATGTGCCCTTTGGTGTCATGGAAGACTGCAGATAGTAGTATTTCGGTTATTGTGTTATATTGTAATAATAAACTCATATTGCTACATTGGTTCTGTATTGATTTTAATGGAAGATTGCTTATTAAAGTTATGAAGGTCATCAGAAATAGGCTTTCTTTTGGATAAGCTTGTTTTCTCTTGCAGGGGAAAAATGGAGCCTATGAAACTTATTTTGGAATTACTTTTGTTTGTTTGTTTTTTTTTGTTTTTTTTTCCCCCTTAGCTGGGTAGATCTTTGGGAAAAAACACTTGACAACTTTTCTAATTTCACTACCCAGTACAAACTTAACTTGAATTTGGGACTTAGCAACTGTTTTATTGCAACCTTTTATTAAAGGCTTTGTGTTCTTTCTCACATTTATTGTAGAAGTTGCCCTGACCCTCAGAGAATGACTGCATAAACAGTTTAGCACAACAGAAGAAGTGAGATGAAAGGGCTAAGACCTTCCTAAAGCACATGTGTTGATGCTGCAGTAGAAACTCCTTTCTTTGTTACAGCTTGACTATTGGCAGTTCCCTCCCTCCACTGGTAGCACTTCTAGCTGCCTTTATACACTCTGCAGTTTCTGCCAGGAGAGACCTTCACCTCCTTGTGTGGCAAGTACTAGATCAGCATAGAGATCCTCTAAGTGGGCAACAATTTCCTGCAGGGCTTGGTTGGGAATTACAACCCTATTACATTTTTGTATAGGCTTGTTTCACTTGCAAGTCAAAATTGGCATGTGTATTCCTATCACAAATAATCTTAGAGCATTAATTTCATCCATATTCAGACAGAGGATAAATTTACATGGGTGCAAACTAACTGTGTGTTTGCTTCAGACATGGCAAAAGTGAGATATTCCATCGGGAAGTTTCATAGCTATCTAAGCATGGTGTTGAGTACAACCCAAGAGACCAAAATTAGGTCCAGTGTCTGGTTAACATAGTCATATGAGTCTTGAATTGACTTAAAGTAAAGCTGAGTATTTCTTCCAGCTCTTAGGTGTTTGTGAAAATATGATGTAGCTTCTTACAAGAGATCAATACATGGATAATGTCACAGTTTTTGAATACTTGCTCAGGTAATTAGTCACTTCACTGTCATGATTGTAGAAAACTAGTAAGAGATCAGATTCATTTTAATTTGTCTGTTCACCTCATCAGGTAACAGAAATCAAGGTGGAAGGAGAAAGTACATATTGTGGAAATATCCTATAATTTTAGAAGATACTCCAGGGAAAAAGAGATTGATTCTTCTAATTTTGTCTGAAAGGAGTGTTCCATACAAAGCAAGACAGAAAATATGTGCTAAATAGCTTTTCAGCTGTTTTGAGTTGTGAAGCTCTTTCTTATGTTTTGTATCACCAAGAAGCAAAAACCAAATCACATTCAAGGAATATTGCCTGAACTATGTATATATGTAGATGTGCACAGTTCATGTGCATCATTACAGCAGAAACTGTAGCAAAAATTCAGTTCTGTACTGTATGGCAAGGCCCTTCCAAATAACTAGAAACTGGACATAAAATAACCCCTAATTCATACTTACTTTAAAGTGCTTTGTTCATCTTTTTTCATGCTACTTTCACACACAAAACTATTTGGGCATTCATGCTGAATAAGGATCAAAATGTGCATCACCTTTTTGGACATACTCTAATTACCTAGGGACATGGATTAGCACTGCAGTAGTTGCAAGTGCCAAATGTACTTACTGTGGGAGCACTCAAATATACAGTAGTTTGTCAGCACATCACTACACAACTCTTTCTTGAAACTGCTTACATGATTATTTCTTACTTTGCATTTTTATTGGTTTACATGATTCAACATAACTTACAAGAAGTCAAGAAACAGCAAAAGGATCTAGTCTAACATCATAAGACTAATCAAAAAATAATGAAGAAAGTATCTATCACACCAGACTTGATCTCTCTCACCCAGCTTCCTGTCTCAGACAACACCCAGTACTAGATGTTTCAGGAGAAGGTATGCAATGTTTATGACTTAACATGTTCACAGCTAAGCTTGCTTCCTAAATACCCATTTTAGCTCTAAGTTGGTACATGCCTTGAAGCATAAGATTGTATTTCCCTATTGTAATGTTATCCTATCTAATATTGGATTATTTGTTTTTAAACTCTCAAGGGAAATTCTGGCTCACAGAACTCTACTGCAAATAGTTGACTTGGTTCAGCAAATATTAGACAACACAGAAAGCAAATGGTGTTTGGGATTCTGACAGGTGAACTCTGTCAAACTGAGCTGGACTGATTTGCAGGGTTATTGTGCAGGTTCTTTCTGTTAAGACACTTCTGCCCTCCTGCTGCATTGGATGTGTGTTGGTATGCCAGCTGCACTTCTTCACTGCTTTCTCAGTCCTAACCTCATCAACAAAACCTTGGTCTTCTGAGCTATTATGCTAGACTGTGCTGTGAAGTCTTCTGACGATTCCTCTACCAGGCTTCTAATATATTATGGGAGGAGAGCAGGAAACAGGAGGGTAGCGTCTCACACTACCCCCCTGGAGCTTGCCTGTAGGAACTCTTCATCTTCTGTAACTCAGCATGCTTAACAAGGCAGATCCCATGTGAGATAATCATTACTGTTTGCATGTCATGTTGTCCTGGTTAGGGGCTGCCCTGACCCTAAACCACGACACATGTCTAAGCAAAACACTGGAAAACTGTGGCTGTTGTATTGCCTGTCTGGCAAAGATGTGGAGGGAACGACTGTACTTATGGATGTGTTATGTCCCAGATATAGCAACGCTGGTATAGAAACAGCAATGAAATATCATTCACTGGTCACCCAACATCCAGCACTCTCTCCACCACCTCCATTTTTACAGCCTATTTCTTGAGTCCCGTCCCCCATTGCCTGGCACGCTTGCATCCCCTGCACATGCGACCTGCCGTCCCTTGTTGCTCTGTGATTGCAGTGTCCTGCTGGGGTGGTTCTCAGAGGCAACACCACCTAACACAGTGCTACTGCACTGCAAATCCTCACTGCAACACACTGCTGACAGAGCATTGAATACAAGGCAAGGCAGGTTTTGAGGTATTTCAAGGAAAATCTTTATAAGAGTGTTCCAATTTTTTAATTGAGTTTTTTATTTTTTTTTCCTAGTCCAGAAAATCCAGGACTTATGCAGGTCTCTAAATATAGCTTCTGCCTTGTTAATTAACTGCTCCATTCCTTATGTGTTTTACACACCTTTAGACTCTGTTGATGAGCACTGGTAATGACATTGACAGAGATCCACTTGCAGGGTTTTGGGTGTTTTCTGTCAGTGGAGTTTTCTTCAGCTGGCTGTTGCATGTAAACTACTCGAAAGACATACTGACTTTAGTATAGATGAAACCTGTTGATTATCATGGTTTCCATCAACTAGAGGCAGGCATCTTCTGAATTTGTTTCCTGGAAAGGAAAGCAGATTTTGAGACCTCAATCTGTTGGAGCTGCAGGCATCAATTTACCAAACCACCTCCTAGTATAACTGTTACAATTATGCTGTCTGTGGTTATTTGTTTAGAAATGTACATTTTACCAGAGGTTTCCATGACATGGAATTAAATAATTATTCAATATGAGAAGTAAAATAGGTGGCCCTAGAGAAGATAATATCTTTATTACTCTCTTTTTTGTATTGCTTAGAAGTATAATACTCACTGCAGGAAGCATGTGGAAGATATGCTGTTCCTTGGGGAACTTAAAACCTAATTGAAGAACAAAACAAATAAGGCTAAGGAAGAAGTGGAATACAAGAGGAAGGATACAGTCTACGTAGAAAGATTGATAAATATTTAATAACATAAACATAGGCTGGAACTTCTCTAGCTATCAGCTGGTGGAGATTTATAGATAAGATTATATAAACATAAGGGATATCTTGCTGGGTCAGATCAATGGTCTGTTTAGCCCAGGATTCTGTTTCATCAGTGGCAATACACAACACTACTTAAAGAAAGGGCATAAGTTTGGCTACTTTCTACAGTCTGTATAGAAAACTACAGGGTAGCACAATGCTCATTCAGTTGGACCTCCATGGCATAGAACTACAGAGCCTTACTGAATTAATTTCTCTTTTAACTAGAAGAAGACATCATGCACCTCAGTGACACTCTGCTGCTTAACACCAGCTGCTTATTTACCCAGAGATCTTTGTGGCTTTGTTTTCCTCTCTTTTAAGGTGTTTGAAATGTTAATATGCTTCCTTTTTCCCTTTTTTTAATAAGTTATCACCAATATCAACTTTTTTTTTCTTTTTTTTTTTTCCCGCCTTGCTGGCTTTCACAACTCAACAACAGAAAGAAGAAAAAGAGCTACCATAAAGCCCCATGTGCCAAATGATAGAGGCTAGTTCTCTAATTGCAAAAATTAAGAGGGAAGGGCACAGATTCTCTACTCCTTTTTCTGTTTACAGCCCAAAGTCCATCATACTCCTAGTATCATCAGATAAAATCACTCTTATCTGTCAGTTCTGAGGAGGTTTCACCCACATTTCTGTATGCACAGGTTTTATGTATTTGATATTTCTGTGTTTTGAATCTCTGTGTGTGCCTGTGCTTATATATTGGGGTTGTTGTGTGTTCGTTTGTTTGTTTTTAATTAGAGTTTTATGTCAACAACACTGATGTGGTGGATTACCAACAGAAGTACATAATGTTACATGCCTTAGGGAAGTTTTCTGCTTCTACTAACCCCACAGAGAAGAGCTATGCATTTCTTAAACAACTCTGAAAATTGTGTGCCAGATCCTGTTTGATGTAAACTGGCTTAGCTCCACTGAGGTAAATGAAGCCTGCAGAATAATGGCAGCTGAGGCACTTCAGATGTATCAAATGAAGTGCTACACAGAAATGCACAGTGCACAGAAGCACTGCAATCCCTTTACAGAAGAGTAATAAACATCTGAAAGGGTTCTCTGCAGGTATCTGTGCTTATCTTGAGAAAATTCTGCATCTTGTAACTTTTCCCTCCTTTTTTCTTCTTTTATACTCCAATACTGAATATGGTCACTAGACAGGGGGGCCATTTTGAACAAATTCCTCATCAAACTGTAAAGCAAGTGAAAGGCAACATAACCTTTGCTCTCTCAGTGACTTTTTTTTTTACATTTCTTTTCTTAATGCTAGGGGAAACACTTCCTGTAAGTAATATAAACTGCTGTCCAGCTGTATCTGAATATCATTGCTCAGAATTCCCAGTAGCCTTTGTACTTGCATAGATCTTTTTGTTTATACTTTGACATAAAGGTATATATTTCCAAATTTATGTGGTACATTAGGTTCACTGTTATTATATTTTTACTTTTCAGATTTTCAGCATTTACAGAAAAAATAGCTGCATATTTATTCTATTTAGGCAAGTGCTTAGAGGTCATGCAAAGCATAAAGCTATCATGCAATTATTTGTACATAAACCTGTTAGAGTTTCCAGTCTATGTAGAAACTATTTGCAAATTTAACTTTGAATAGATACTTAAGTTACATCCCAAAGAGATATCAGGACCCTTCCTCTTGAGCCAAGCCATGACAGAGTTGCATAGAGGGATCGCCGCATGGACTATTCTACAGTTGAGTTGGGGAAGGGAGACCTCACACTGGGCACATGTTCCCCAGTCACTGAGGTCGGCTGTCCTCATCCCTCTGCCAAGGAGAGCATCTCAAAGCTGCCAGCAGCAGCCCAGACAGAAGGACAAGGTTTAAGCGCCAAAATAATTTTCTAAGGCAACCCAGACTGACTTTCTTTCTTTTCTGGGTGGTTTAATTAGAAATATGTATGCATATTGAGGACTTCTTTCTCCTATTGTTATTTTACGAAGTAGCAAAACTTGTATGAGGTCCTGATATTAATTTTACTGTTCATGTCATTACTGTATTTATGGTTGCTGAATCTGTAACATTTCACCATTCTATTTTAAGCCTTCTGTTCAAAACAAAAGAGATGTTGGGGGATTTGGCTCAGGGTTTAGATAATCTCTGCTAACTGTGGAAAAGCTGCTATGATTTCAAGGTTTGGATCTTTGAAGGTGTCTCCCTCACAAGGAAAGTGTACCCAATTGTGAGGTCCTGCCTGTTGCAAGGCTGCAATTTACCATCTGAGGTGCAGTGCCATGGTCCCTTGGAGCTCTGCATTACTTGTTGAGTCCTTGCGGAAACCCATAAATAAATGGTAGGACTCTCTGCTTAGCTACAAGCCAGGATGACACTGAGTTTTAACTTGTTTTCTCTCATGTGGTGGTGGTAGAGACATCTCAGTCACACAATTAATCTACAGAGAGAAAGGTTGTAGAAAACAGTTGGGCTGCAAGCCCCAAATGAGAACTCTGCAATCTGTTGTTCACCAGTAGGTCTGCCCATGTTTGACATCCTAAGGCAAAAGCCCACTGCACACAGTGACATGAGGATGAGAAGAAAACCATAAGAAAGAGTCCTTCAATCTGTTCCTTCTCCCCAAAAACAGCTCCGGGGCAGGCTCCAGATGGGTCTGGTGAAGGACACAACAACTTTGGCATGCTTAAATGACAGCCAGTGTTCAGCAGGACTGGGACACTGCTGGTCATATCCCCAACACCAGTGGGAAGGCAGGTATGACATTGTGGCTCATATGCTGCCTCTTGCCTTCAGTGGTTCACCCAGTGTTGGCAAAGGCAGGTTTCTCAGCAGAAATTGCTGTCAGTGCGATGTGAAACAGCAATCTCTGTCACTGGAGCTGTTCCTGCTTTTAAACTGTTATCTGTGGCCAAATGCCTTCTCTGTTGACCAGAGCACAAAAATATTTCTCTAATGGGAATAGATTAATATTATCAAATTCCCATCTAGTCAGCTCTGCTCAGAAATTGGCTATTAGCTTTTTATTTAGATTTCTTAAAAAGAAAAGAAAATGCAATACCTCTGCCTAAAACTCAGGGCATGAACAAACAAGACATTTTAATAAGTGTGCTAATGTTCTTATTACAAGCCTCTTGGTACACCAAAATGAAAGCCTTTCCTCACAACTCCATTATTTCCATTCACTCCATCTGCACAGAAAACCCAGAAAAAATGCATGAGTTTAAGCACATTTGGAAAATCAGCAGTTTTGAGTACCATCAGATCAGGGCTGGGGGAGTGAATCTCCAAAGACATTTCATAAATTATGCCCTCCACAGTCTGTCACAGATTTCTTGTTGAACCTTGGGCTGTTAAAGCAGCTCTGCTGATTTTATTTCCAATACCAATAGAGAGAGGAAGAGAGAAAGAAGTTCCCTGAGACATCCAAGATAGAGGTAAGCTGTATGTGCACTTATTTGCTTGAAGGACAACTGCCCAGCCCAGAAACAAAATAGTAGGCAAGTCAAGATCTGCGTCTCATGACAGCTGTATTGCTTTTCTCCCCCAGAGGCTTTATGACACTTATTGTAGCATTTTGGGGAGACTTTGAAGTTCCTTTACTTCTAATTGCAGAACTCATGTTATTTGGGGAATTTGAAAATAGCCTCTTTTCATCTTTTCCAACAGTCAAATGTTACATGTTAATGTTTTATTCCTCACATTATGAATTCTGAGATACAGAAATGACTGGCATTTCACTCTGCGTCTTACTGTCATTTTTGCAGCTGAAAAATGCCTATCTGAACTCAGTCACCGCCACTCTGCCAAACTCCTGTCCTACCAGTGGCAGCCTCCCTGCCCCAGACACAGTGCAGCATTTGGACATGCTCATCCAGACCTCTGCATCTGTGTGTGGTCCTGTGCCAGGTACTTATGGGAACAGGCTGGGGGCAGATGCCTGGAGATGCCATCACTCTGCAGGATTTGACACTGAACAAAGCATGGACTGGGTCCTGATAGCTGGTGTGGGATCCCTGGGGCAGGGATGTGCATCTTCCTGAGTTTGGGCCGTAACAGAGGAAAACATGCGTATCAGTATAATCTAAGTAACAGCAGGAATAATAAATTGCAGAATCAAGCCCTGTAATGAAAAAATAAATAATCTAGATAGAATGTCTGACTGTGTCTAAGCCTGATTTATTAGCACTTCTGGCTGACGGTTAATATTATTAGGTGAGGAACTTGCAGTGATTTTTCACCCGATGCTCTGCAAATTAACTGTGCTACAGGATGAATGCAGGAGATTTGTGTTTGTTGTTTTATGAAATTAATCAGTAGGTAAAAATTCACTTGGAACAACACCACAATCACTTTGCAATTTTATGTCCTGTAGTGTATCTGATACACAGTTTTACTGCCGGTCGACACAGATGAACAACAACATCAGTATCAGTGGTCATTTGGAGCAGTGAATAATAGCAACAGGAGAAGAAGCAGAGACAACATTTATTTCAGGTTGGCATGGAAATCCACTCACCTGCCGGTTATTTTCATGTTTATTCCATGTGAAAAAGCAAAGGGAAACTTTAGCTGACATATTATATGCTAATGTTTTCCAGGACAAAATTCTGTGCCAGATATCCTAATAATGTACGAATTCCCTCCAATCCATATCTATTTCAGTAACAGGTGAATTACTGTTCATATTTATTTGCCCTCCTCAAACAGGATGCAGCTATGACCTGGAGGAAAAATCTGCATTTGCATATGCAGAAGATACTGGTGTCAATTTATAGTCTAGTTTAGCTCTTATTGTAGTAAATGACATTACTGTAGTGTTTAAATACTACATTTATGTCAGATTCTACTTACTGACTTTCATTTCCTAGAGTCAATACAGTGATCAATCATGTCAAAAGTGAAAATCAATAAGAAAATCCTGTATGGCATAAGCTTAATTATAGCTATGCTTTCTTTTGTAAAAATAGAAGAAATCAGAGTATCAGAGCCCTTTGCAGATCTTTCTACACAATATGAAGTAGCTGTATTTATATATAAAAAATTTGAGTGAATTTCTATGATTTGTTACATTAAACAAGCAAACAAACAAACAAACTAAAAACCAAACAAACAAGGGGAAAGACCTGACAACATTTTGTTCTTAAATAAATCACTGTACGATGTTGTCTTAACTGTGATGACAGAAAAGGAAAAGCATTGCAAATTAAGCATGATAAAGTAATATTTAAAAATCTTGATGTCCTTCCGGCAACACATTGGTTGAGTCATTAAAGCTCATATATTGAAACTTGTTGGAAAAAAACATTGGGAACTGAGCTGTTCACAGTGTCCTCAGATCTAAGGAAACTATGCTTTCACTCTCCTTATTATCTAGCTAACAAGCAGGACTTGAGAATAATGTTTTTCATATGAGTTTTGCTGGACATAGTGAAAACGTTTATGGTTTGTATGCAAAGAGGCTTGAGGGACTTACCTTGAGCTGGATACCAATCTCATTGTTTTAGGAGGTTTTTTGTGTTTCTCAGTGAACTAAGTGCCCATAAATGTATTTTATATGATTCTAAGATAGTTGCTCTGTGAGAATTTGTATCCCAAGAAAAATAAACACAAATGATGCAACTCAATATGCTGTATAAGACCCAAGATTCAAACCTCACGATGTGTGTTTAGAAAGTTAGAGTCAACTTTGCTTTTCAAAATGTGAGAAAGTTCAGATGTAATTTGTTCTTAGGATCAACACCTTCTATACACTTTCTCCTTTTTGTGCAGTTTCCCCTGCCTTTTACAAGGGTCATAATGTACCATTCTGAAAGCAGTAACTCAACACTGAATATTTTCCTCCTCATACCATGTAGATAGCAGTGATGGAATATGAATTTAAATATCTACTCTTTTTCATTGTCCTTTTTAGGATTTTATGTGGAATAATTAGTTCAGTGAAATAGCACACTTCCTGTATTCATTCAAGGCACAATGAAAGATTTTAATATCTTAAATTCAAAACTTCATATCCATCCTAGAAAAAGTACATAATGAGCACTGTTCCTGCTAGAGTTAGTAAATTAGACTTGATAGAACAGGTTCTTAAAATTATAGCTTGTTCCCAGACCAGTGCTTAATTTTCCCCTCCAGCAAGCTCTGTCACTGATGCTCAGCTGTGCCACAACATCTCCTTCTTCCCTTTTCTACATGCCCTGACTCAGAGCATGAGGTTCCCACCTCACCTCACCCCAAGATGTTCAATCAGCAAAACCTTCACTAAGATGGCAGGCAAACACATCCCAGATATATCTGGCTAAGCCCACTCATGAGAGCAGGAGTATAAAAAAAGCAAATACAGCAGTCCTTTTTCATTTTCATCTTGTACAACAAAGTTACCGTCAGTAACAAACAGAGCAAAAATCAATTTTTTTTTTTCATAAAGGAAATTGGAAGAACTCAAAATCTAATTAATTTGTTCCTTTCAGTTCCTATAACTGCTAACAATGCTGGATGCCACATTGCCAGTATTTGTTACTGTGCTTTTTTTTCTGTCTCTCATCTCCTATAGCACATCATTTACATGATCTTTTTGATATTTTGGTTTGATGCTTAAGGCTTTCCCATCAGTACCTTTCTTGTGAATGTCCAGAGATAAATCCCAGAGGACAAAACACTGCCAAACTTTATGGTGACTAATCATCACCATGACTTCACGCAAACTATGGAATTATCAGCCACACCCAGATGCAAATTAGTTGCTTAGATGTAGTGTTGGGGGATATAGTCTAGGGGTGAACTTGTAGAGTAGGGTGAAAGGTTGGACATGATGATCCCATGGGTCTTTTCCAACCTAGATGATTCTGTGATTCTATCAGAAAACTTATAAATAAATATATGATAGTATTTTCAAAAAACCAAACTTGATGTTTCTCAGATCAAAATACAAAAGCGTATCCTACAGGGTATTATCCCTAATGTTTTTTTTCTACAGTTTCTACTTTGTTACTGTATTGTTACATAATGTACTATTTAAAAATATTGCACTACATCGAAATACATTGCATTTTCATCTCAAAAGTGCTGACAGTCATACAATTTTAGTAATTCACCTAGTGAATTCCAGAGGGTAATCTCTGAGGGTCTATTGAAAACCCATCAACTTCATCAATACCATTCCGGGTCCTGCACTGTGAGCTGTTTATATGACTTTACTGGAAAAAAAACAAAACCAAACCCAAACCCAAACCAAACCCAAACCAAAAAGCTTTTATTCTGATTTTTGAAACACAATGGTAAACAATTTATTTCTTGGTATGGATGAGATTGGTGTTCTTTGCATGAAAATAAGTGAAGTAACTTCCTCTAAGAGGTTTTGATTGAGTATGACAGTTTTAAATACTTCAAGTGTACTAGAGAGGTTACTTAATCAGTTTTTCTGATAAATGTGCTGGCTGGTGTTATTAGATTATTACAGCCGTGCTTGAAAAAAAAAAAATTTATACACATACACTGAAAGCAAGACTGAATTTCTGCATTTTCATATTACTAAATAAGACACTAACTTGACAACTAATTTAAGGGCTCTGGGGAAAGTTTGATCTTATGAAAATCCAATAAAGAATATCTCAAAACTAAAATAAATAAATAAAAATATTGCTCTTTTGAAAATAATAAAACACAAATTAAAAGAAAAAAAATATAAGGTCTAAAAGTAAATTCTTGGGTCAACAACCTGCCTGCTAACATTCACACAGCTCTGACAGCACCTACTGAAGCAAGTTGGAATGTGGCAACAGTTCTCACTGTAGATGCTACTAGCACATGCTGCATGCCTTTACTAAAGACAATGCATGTGCAGAATTCATTATTGATCTTCCTTTAAAGACTCTTTGAGAGCAAATGTAAAGCAACAGAAAGTATTTAACCAGAACCACCAAATTATCAATTTTAGACATTTCCTTTGTCCTGCTCTACATGTTAAATTCCCCTTTACCCACACCAGCACACCCCATCTATATGTATTTCCTTCTTGGATGCTAACACGATGCCTCTCCACATTCAGGAGCTGTGTTATTTCTTATAGCTGTGTTAAGAGACAAAACATTGGCTGTAGATGTTTTGTCTGAGTCATAAACTCTTTAAAAATGTCAATATGTCATTCACATTATTTTGTATTGTTGTAAAAGTAGTTTGAAAGAAAGAAAGTGGGAAAAAAAGTAGAAGAAGAGAGGTGAAAATCCACTAAGGTAAAGTAGTTTGAGAGCTGGCTGTATTTGTTCACAGAAAATTATAAAGGTGAGCCCAAAAAGTTCATTGCTGTCACTGCAGCAGCAGGAGGCTGAGCTGTGCAACCACAGCATTGCCACAGTGACAGTAGATGCACACAGTTGGCCCCTGCCTAGTTTGAACATATTAGCACAGCCACTCAAACTGTGTCATTGTGGAAGTAATGAGGGAGCCATGGGCAGGGCAGAGAAGGAAACAGAAGGGAGAGCCTGGGGGCTGTCTGCCCTGGACAGCAGAGGGATGGACAAAGTACAGTGAAGGGGAAAGAAGGATGGAGGGAACCATGGAGTGAGAGAGATGGAGGCTTGTATGGAGCTCTTTTCTTTTAGAGAAAAAGCTGGTGAAAGAGATGAACTGACATAAAAATATGTTTTGCAAAGAGCAGCACTTTTTCCTTATTTCTAAATCACAAGAGTCTTTTTTTTTTTTTTTTTTTTGCCGTTAGAGAGATAGAAATAAAGCCTATTATAGCAAGTGATATGATTTCTGCTACATCTTAACAGGGTTTTATTTTGTTTGGCATAAGGTTATTGAACTGTGCTTCATTCCAAATATCATGGCCTTACTTTTTCCAGTAATAGAAGTTATTTATTCCTCAATTACTGCTGTTGTATGGACACAGAAGTTGAGATCCACATAACTACACAGGTCAAGCATGTATGGCTGTGTCTACTAGTAAATTAAACATGCCTAGGGTTGTACCTAGGTACTAAATGTGCCTAGGCTACAAGACCTGTTGCAGATTTATGCTACTACATTCTCTTAGTCTCTAAGATGTGGTGACCAGAAATTACCTGTTCAGAAGAGCTTCTGGTAAATTCCAGCTCCCAAAACTTGGGAGGACAGGTTATGGGGCAGAAGCATATAAGATGTTGTCCTAAGAAATCAAGAGTAGAGATCATTGCTTTTCAGCGCTCAGAAACATCCCTGGGTGGTATGTTACTAATGTAAACTTAGACTGTGATTATTTGTATTCCAATGAATACAATGAAGCAGATTCCACCTTACTGTATCTTTGGACATTTACACAGGCCCGTTAGAATTCAAAACAGGACAAGAATCTGTTATATTCCTTGCACTCTTATCATGCTCATCCTTCACAGTATGGTTCTTATTCTTGGCCTACTAAAATAAGAAGATGACTTATAGTTTATTTAATGTGTGTATTAAAATAACAATAGAAAGTAAAACCTTTCCATTTTATGAGTAAGCATAGGGGACCCCACTGTACTGAGTGCTCTTCAAACATTTAGTGTGAGACAGTCTCCCAAAGACTACACAAAGCTCTCACTTCAAATTGACAAACACCCTGAAGCAGGACTGCTGAGGGACACATGAAAATAGAATCCATGACTCAAAAAAGAGAAAGCAATGAGTTAATAGAAGACAGATAGGACAAAGACAGTGACTTGGGGGTTACAGTGGATATTAAGTGGAGGATGTGCCAAAGGAGTATTGTCACTGCAAACAGGCACTGGGCTGCTTTAGGAGGAGGGTGGACAGCAGGGTGAGGAAAGTTCATATCCCCCGCTGCTCCACATTGGTGAGGTTGCCCTGGAATGCTGTGTCCAGTCCTGGGCCTCCCAGATTGAAAGGGATGTGGAGAAACCGGAAAGCATCCTGCAGAGAGTTAGCATGATGGACAGGGTCCTACAAGGAGAGGTGGAGGGAGCTGGTACACAGTCTGGTGAAGAAAAGGGTGAGAAGCAATATGGTAGAAGTTTATCTGTGCTTGAAGAGAAGATGCAAAGATGTTGTATCCAAACTTCATTCATTGTCATCAGGTGATATAATAAAAGGTGGCAGTCACAGACTGTGGCTGGGAGGGTTGGATTAGGACAATTTAGGAAAAAAAAAACCCTTCTTCACCGGGAGAGTAGCACAAGACTAGCAGGAGATGTTGCCCAATCTCTTCCCCTGGAGGTTTGCAAGGCTTAGCTGGACAAAGCAACAGCTGACCTGATGTAGTGCTGGCATCATCTGGCTTTTAGTGAAGATGAGCTGGATGGACTTGATCTTCAGACAGCACTGCTCTTTCTGTATAGGGAGAACCAAAGTGCACTGATGATGGGCATAAGCCTTGTGCAGAAGACAACCATGTTGACCACAAGTTGTGCAGGAGTTTCTACTGCACTCTAGTTCGGTGTATATTTTTGATAAATAAGGATAACTATTCTCATAATTACATTCTCTGCTTTGTTTTATACTCTGCACTGGCAAACCAGCAGTGGTGTGTATTCTAGTTATTAATAGAGATGATTTCTTTCATATACTAGGAAATTTACTTAATCTGCAGTCTTGACACTGAAGGTCATCATATATTTCAGCTATTTTTTCTTTCTAGTAAGTGGTATGCAATTGCGGTTTTCATCTTTATGGGCTTTTTTTACATTCATATGAAATGTGAATATGACCTCAAGGAAATAAAAATTTTACATGTGCGCACTGAAAATACTTCAATCTGCTGACAAATATGTCAGTACTTTATAAGAACTTGGTATGCACTGATAGTAGGATATATTTGACAAGATTAATCAGAGACCAACTTATGCAGGTATTAGCCAGGGTGCACAAATATGAATTAAAACCACTCACACCCAAATTAATTTAATAGAAACACTGTTGCCAACACAGCACAGTGCACTAAAGATAAAATACAATGACTAGTCAAAGAGAAGAGCATAGCTAAGCATTTAGTGCATTAACTATGCATCTTCCAGTCTGATCACACAGTGTGACAGACAACAATGGTTTCTATATTTGAAGAAACAGTACAACAACATGCCTCACTACCAAAATTGCAGTTCTATTTTGATGAAGATTTCTGTACCCGGTGTTGAGTACAAGACAAGGCATGCAAAAGCTGCTTATTATTATGTTGGAAAATTGCACCATAAAACTCAACACTGGTCTCTTTCACACTCCTTGTTCAGGATGTCCCTCATTATACTCCTCCAAACTCCTGGTCTGTGAACATCATCTTATTACACTCTGCATATTAGCTTCACTGACATGGCCATTCTAAAAAATCCTAAATTGCATTTAGGGCCATTTAAAAATGTTCTTAGTTTTAGTCTGTGCTCCCATTTGAATAAATATAAAAGTTAGAATTGACTGGAAGCTATTTTATGTATTGGTGAAAGTGCCTTCATTTTCTCTCAAATGCTTTCCTTTTTAATTTTTTTTTCTTTTTTTTTTTTCGCAAATTCTTTTCTTTTTCATTTTTTTTTTTTTTTTTTTTTTTTTTTTTTTTTTTTTTCCCATGGAAGGAGAGGTTATGCATTTACTTAACTGTGTGCCCTATGTCCATGTCTCCAGAACTTTCTGAAACCACTGGTCTGTCAAATCATGTTGAAACTGCTCTCAAAGGTATTAAGCTTCTGCAAGTTGCATGGTGGTTTGGAGAAGAACAATCCTATTAACAACACCACAGAGGGCACAGTAGCAAGATAGCTTCCCCTTTTGCTGAACTGGAATTCTACAAGGCAGAAAACTTTGGCCATTTCCACTAAAGAGAGATCTTCAAGCTAAATTCATTTGCTATTCTGTCTAAAGTAATGGATTTGATTATAGATGTCCAAAGACGATGTCAGTGATGCAGACATTTGCAGTAGGTATTTTGGCTAGCCTGGACTAAACACAAAAACAAAATCTGCTGTGACTGAAGCTGAAGAGACATTGTAGGTGTTGTAAAGAACTCCACTGAGCTGTTGTGAAGATCAAGCACTAGCAGTGAACTGATGCACTCATAAATGCATCACACAGTCAAGAAATCATCTAGTTTTTGGAGATCTTACTATATTGCATTGAATCTATTGTTTACAGATACCTCCCTATCATATTTTTAAAGTACAGAATCTATTACTGCAGCATGTGCAATGCTCTTATTACATGCAACTCTCTTATTTTCATGTGTTTATTTATGGTACTCATTAATAAAACTCAGGTGAAATTGTTATCTCAATTGTACTGTGTATATAAAGACACACATTGCTTCTTATATTATTAGCTTTGATCAATGTAAGGAAGATTTCCCAGAGTTTAAAGAAGGGGACTGAGAACATGGATTCCTGATTTACATCTAATAATAATTAATATCAATGGATTGCTTGCAACTATATTTATTTCTGCTAGTGGACTTTCTAAATCATAAAATGCAATCCTCCAATTTTTCAGGACTTAGTACTGGCTGTGTCCTGAGCAGCAGTTAGACAAAATAGCATGCACTTGTTATTAAAAGAAACAATCTGCTTTTGGAAATGTTTGTGTNGTGAGAGCTCCTTTTGAGAATCACTATGGCAGATAAGCTTCATTTTCCACATGTGAAGACAGGACAGTGCTTTACAGTAAAGCTTTCTTCAAAACAAATGTATGTACTATAAATTAAAAAAAATAGTGTTAGAAACACATTTCACTTTTCTGCAAATGATGCATATGTTTGCGTTTCCCATCAAGGGCTTTCAGTCATAAAGCTAAAAATACAGGCAGAGCGAGGGACGAGAGACCAGATGAGATTAAAAACTAAACCAAAACACACTGTAAGATGTGATTAAAAGAATGAAGCAGGGTTGATGAGGTTTATTAACAATCAGATTTCTTGCAACAATACTTCAGCCTCAGAGGCTTTTATCAAAATTTCTCATTTTCAGAAATTGCCAACATGCACAACTTCAATTGGAACTGCAGGTCCTCAGAAAATGAAATTCATCGTCTAATAGGTTCCAGTTGCTTCTGTTCCTGTCTGCAGGTCATGCTGTAAAATTACAGTGTTCATGCATAGCAGGTATAACACTCAGAGGAACTGACAGTGGAGCACAAAAGTTGTCCGAGGTTAGAGATTCAGATATGTTTCTGTAAAGCGCCAGATATTCACAGTGAAAAATGAAAAAGGAAATATTTTGTCCAGGATTTGGCGTCAGACTGTAAGAAGTATTAAGTTGGAATATAAAAACCTAACAGTGAATAAATTGTTAGCAGCCTTGCTACATATATCCATTCTGGTTAGATGCTTTACTGTCATAGTTAGAGGGGCTAAGACCAGTTTAGCATGATGTGATTAGAAGCAAAACTGTATTCTATACTCTCTATGTCACTGCTCATGGGCTGTTAACAAGTAAGTCATCAGTAGCAGTTGCCCAGGACCCGGGACCGCGACCCTGACCCTGCCCCCACCGGATTTCCGGCCCTGCTCGGCGGCCTTCGGGACCCTGTGCGGAGCCGTGGAAAAGCGGGGCGGACCTGTCGGAGCGGCGACTGGCCTTTCCCCGGAGGAGGAGAGCACCAAACCTTTTCTCCACGGCATTGCTGCTTCTCGGCGGGACCACTGCTGCACCAGGACTGTTTCACCGGGACTGCTGCCCCTTTCCCCCCCAGCCGGCAGTGTCGGGTTGTATGCGGACTCTCTTTCGGGTGTTCTTTCATTGTACTGTTAAATTTAACTCGTTTTGTACTTATGACTTGAGTCCCTCGCTGTTTTTGCTTTTTCAAACCATTACATTTACACAGAACCAAAGCAACATATTTCTTCTACTATACACTATATTTGACCTAAACCCCACAAAAGAACTTAAGGGCATTCAAATCAATTTATTTCAAAATCTTTGGGAGGGTTTACTGCATCAGTTTTTCCACCAAAATATTCTTCACAGTGGTCAGTTATAGGCCTATTCAGTTGAGACTGGTGTTTGGTATAAAAAAATAAACACTCAGCTGAAAAAATTTTTTAAAAAGACTTTTACTCCAGAAGAAAATATAACAGAGGCTGAGAAATTCAAGACAACATGGTGCTGCCTTTGTTTTTGGGAGAGGATTGTTCAGACCTTACTCCTCCTGGATGTGTATGTTTACAGACCCACGTGGAAAATTAAAAAAAAACAAAAACAAAGCCAAAACCAAAAAAAAAGAAAACCATAAAAACGAAACAAACACCCTGTATATTTATTCTTTTTAACTGTTATAATTTTTAAAACTTTAGGAAAACTTTATTGATTGAAGTGTTGAGAGGACTGATACGGTCTGAAAAAGACAGTATGTAAAACTAATGGTCAATGAATGTCTTCATTTTTTCAACAAACAGCCAGTAACATGGTGGGTAATGAATACACTTAGGAGACAAATCATTGTTCTTTCTGGTTTAGGCCAGAGGTTTAATCTGAAGTCACTGACCTCCAAGATGAATGCCCAGGTCATTGGGTTACGATGCCCCAGTCTTCTGCTCCAAGTGTCTGCATCTGATGGGAGTTCTCATGGGAGAACTACCCTGCTTTATACTTCACAGTAGCCTAACACCTTGGCTTTGCACACCCTATGTGCACAGCATGAGCACTGGGTTGAGGTCTCTGTTTCACTGAAGATTTCAGTAACACAATACAAAGGAGCCTTTACAGTAATAAGCAAGAGCTCTTCACTGCTCAGCAGTCAATAGCCTGATTGTTATCAGCGTCAATGAACGATGGATCACCTAAAAATGGGTATATTTTTCTTCTTCCACCTGTGTAATGGTTTGAAAAA
>VWZY01003745.1:10863-24302 GCA_013399075.1 Chloroceryle aenea | reverse complement strand
AGGTTGGACCAGATGACCTGTAGAGGTCTCTTCTGGCCTAAAACATTCTATGATTCTATGATATTACCTGTACTGCCTCATCTCTAATGTAAACATGTTCATTTTAAGGGGATGCTATTATACTTTGTTTCTTTCTGCATTTCTTTTTGTTTTCAGCTCAAGAAGTTCATAAGAACTCCAGAGATCCCTTCAAAGCATGTGAGAAACTGGGTCCCCAAGGTTCTGGAGCAGAGACGACAGGGTTTGGAGTTGTACTTGCAGGTGAGTCTTTTCTCAGCACTGTGAAAGTGAAAATGACATCTCCTTTCAGAGTGGCAGTATCCAAAGCATTTGAAAGTACAAAGTGGGATGCTTTGCTGATAGGAAATTTTAGAGATTTCTAAATTGCAGTGGCGATTTCTGTTAATTTAGCAAGACTAGCAGCTAAAAATCCAGGATCCAGACTGGTTTTAATTTTTTTCTGGATTCTGGCAAAAGCAGCTGACTGACTTTGGCAAACATACTAGTACCTATGCCTAAAATGGTGAAAATAATGTTATTCTTTCAAAGTTGTTGTGACTGTACCAATGAAAATTGTTGCAGAAGAAATACAATGAGGCTTTATTTAACTCACCTCTCTTTAGACATACTAGGGAAGAATCAGCTCATCAAATCTATATCCCTCTTCTTCATATATATGCATATATATGAATTCTTCATCTACTTGAAATAACACCAACCTACATTCTTCTCAGCTGGTTTGGAAACTTGAATTTCGAGTGTCTGATTCTACCTATTTCAGTTCTGATTTTGCTACAAACTGTACAAGATGTCTTCAGAAATGACTTAGACAAATAGATAAATTCCAGCCTTCTTTAATAAACAGAATTTCTACTCTCACTGTGATTACTTTAGAATTGACCTGTGCTGTAGTTTCACAGCCATTTTTCTGGTGACAAAACCAGATTAAGCTGTTCTTCTGGACACGTTCCCAGTTCAGTCCACCTTCAGCTGTACTGATGCAAATGCTGGTTTACAGAAGAATGTCAGAAAAATTATCTGAGTCAAAAGATAATAGTTTTAGAAGGAAAGCAAGAGTGGAAGTATTCTATTTTTACTGAGATTGGAGCAGTAAAAATAGTAAAAATTTCAGTGTTTTTATTTGTATCATCATCCACAGTTGCAGAGGTACAACTTTTTCTTGAGAAAGTTATAGTGTGACACAAGACAGTATTACTTCTGACATTAAACTTTTTAAAAGAATTTTGGAAACAAGGAGGGCAGCATAGTTCAGATTTTGTTCTGAGGCATAAGGATCATTTCAGGCAACATAGTTTTTATTTATTACTTTAAAATATCTAGTTAGCATTGTTAAATTCAAAAATTTAATCCTTTTTTCCTTCTTGCTCTATTATATTTATAGCATACTTGGCATCTAAAAATTACCTTTATTCTGTGGGTGAAAAAACATTCCTGCTGGAGACATTTTGGTTTTGAAGAGGAGTAGGGCCTTTTTGGGGTTGATGGCTGTCAGCACAGCTTGTACCATCATCAGTATGTTTTTCTCTTACAGCCATCAGGTGTGAATTTTAATTATTTTTTTTTTCTGATTTTTATGAAACTGTCTTTTGGAGAGTATCTACTAAGGCACAGGTACTAATTTATCTTATTGGGTAGATTTTGTGAAAAAATTACAGGGGTAAATTGGTTGGCACTTTTTAATTGCTGGTAAACTTTAAAAGAAGATCTCCCCCTAATGGAAGAGTTAGTCAACTCTTGTGCAGTCCTGTACATATAGATAACTTTTCCCCTCTTCTATCACCATTGGCTGTCAGAGGAACATGTAATGGTTTATGTTGGAAGAGATTGCTGGATGTCATCTTATGAAAACTTGACAAGCCTCTAAGTTATATCCATACTAATGTGCGGACTAAATGAAAATGAGTGAAAGTCAGTATTCTTGTCAAAGTCATTACTTTCTGTTTCTGCTAACAGAACGCAGAACTAATCATCAGTGAAATTTTAACTTTTAAAATAATGAAATTCTGATTTTTGACAATTAAAAGTTCCTATCAATTTTAGACAATTAGAAGTTCATATTAAGGCACTTCAGTTGTTAGAAGGTTTTTAATAGTGCCAACAATTTCTCAGGGCACAGTATAGTAACATGATACAATTTCAGAAGGCATGATCAGTTTTTAATTTAACACCATGTATATAAAATATTGTGAACATATTTTCAGGTGACATGAATAAGAGTTAATATGTAAGAACTAGTAACATCACTAGTCAGTGGTAGTTATTAGTAGACAGCCATTTATGCAGCTGGTAAAATGTTGTGGAAACATGGTAGTCACTAACTGTTTTTCAAAACAAGACAGAATCACATGTAGATAATGAGTATTTACACAGCTGTTACATTCAAATAATTTGTTTTATGCAATATATATTAATTTCTCATTATTGCACTTTGTACCCTAAAGGCAAGAAGTAACATGCTGTGCAGATAGCTGTCAAGTACAGACCTGTATCTAACATGGTCTGAACCTATCAGGTTCCTAATACAATTTTGATTATGTGGTCTTCTATAGTTAATGCAGAGAAAAATAATGATATGAAATTGGAATGGTAGAATCGGTCCATATCAAGTAACAAAGAAAGCAAGAAATTCCTGCCTGAGCTGGAAGGTACTGAGGTTGCCATTATCTTGTTACTTCATTGTGACCTTTTCATGATGAAACCACCCCCTTAAGTCCTTTCAGCACATATTGTTTCCTGGTGTGGATGGACAGGAAAACTTAATTATATTTCCTGAAGAATAGCAAAATTATTAATAAACCAAATATTATTAAATTATGAGGTACAAATAGGTTTTTCTGAAATTTATCAGTATCCATTGTCAGCTAATATCCATCAGATGAATTTTTTTCTTCTTTTTTTTTTTTTTTCTTCTGAGTAGGGACTTTTTCCTGTTATAATAAACCATTTTATCATGGAATTGTGAAAGAATGATATATCTATATATTTTTTTTTAATTTACTTTCATATTTTACAAGTTTGACTGGAATGTAGATTTTTTGTTTGCAGTACTGTTGAACAATTGACTAGTTAAGCACTAGTATCTGTAGTAATTCAACTGCATGTAAATAATAATAATGCAGAGCCCTTGTGAATACTGAGAATAATTAACTGATTAACAAGAGGAAAGAAGGATTATGTTTAATTTATTAATAAGGGAACAGATGCAAAGAAAAGTGAATGCCAGAGTGTGCCTCCAAACATTCAAGCAAATTAGTATGTAGCAGTAAGCTATTGCACCTCTGCTGATCCCTGGTAACTGTTTTTGTGCACAGTCTTAACCTACAGTACACAGGACTGGTGTGGTTTAGTCTTTGAGCTGGTCTTTATTGTTCACTAAATAAGGAAATACCTGTTACCAAGAGTGAGAGAGAGCTAAACCACCTCCAATTACCTTTTGGTGGCTATCAACTAAGAATTATGATAAATCAATTACAGTGTGATATAAATTTTGACTTAACAGTTACTTATTTGTGTATCTGAGCTTGTAGGTTGTAATACAGCAGAGATGAGAATCCCGGTGATTTTGATTTAAAATTTGTAAAATGAAACATTAGATTACACTATTGCTGACAAAAATATCTCTGATAGTATTGTTAAAATGCAGTAAGATTGGACCTTAGCTATCATTTGTTTATGGTTACAAAATATCTTTTTCTGATGTGTTTCCTGAAGTTTGGTGTTGAGAAAAGGTAGAATATACAGATTTGAAGTAGCTGGTTGTATAGAAGCCTCCGATTTGAGAAGAACTGCCAACTGTATCTGCATGGAAAGCCTGTGACCAGTGATAGTATGTTTGTAAGCCTGGAGAAATATATTTGCTTGAAAGTACCAAATGGTGAAGGTAAATGTTAAAGATGATAGGGCAGACTGTTAATCAGTTTTTTCTTTTTAATCAGCTGTGTATTCTTGGACTGACTATCACAAAGCAATACAGAAATATAGTCTTCTTTGCAAGTGTATTTAAAGGAGATATAGATCCCTTGAAATGCTCTTCTTGCAGTTACTGTAGCATATCAGTTCAGAAAGTCACCTTGTGGATGGATCAACTGAACAGGTAGTTGGTGGGTTTTTTTGGACATTGATGACATTGTTGAAATCTGTAAGTGCAGCTCAGAGAGACCTTATCTAATTGGTTATTGAAGCAGCTGTAGCAGGATTGTCAATTTGATCAGTATTTGTTACAAATAGATTTTATATGATGTACTTCTGGAGGAAGTTGTTTGGAGCTTATTTCCAGTGAATTGGTAATGGGGAAGAATTTAATCTAGCCACCTGCTCTCTACTGATTTGGAGTTAGGTCATATCCTTGTCCCAGTAAACTGACACTGGATGTTATTGCCATCCAGTCTCTCTGCCTCAGGGACTTGCCCTTTGACAGGTCTGCCTTTTAAAGTTCAGTGGATTAGGTATTTTCTAACCCCCTTGGGCAGAAGAAATCTCATCATTTGCTGATATCATCAGTCCAACAAGATAACAGGCATCGTTAACAGAATTCCCTGTGAAGTGGCACCCACACCTCAGCAAGAGACTGTGTAACTGCTGTTAGTCTTCACTGAAATGAACTGATTGTGGAGAGAGATTCTGGAGGAGGCCCATATTTTTTTTATGAGCTTTAGGATACTAACTCATTTCTTGTGCTCTGGGTGACCTGGAGAAATACTTCTTATGTCTGGCAAGACTAATATAAAACAGAGGGCTGTAAACCTTCTGATCTGCTCTGTATGTATGTAGGGTCTATATGTACATATGTCTCTAACCAGAGTTAATACATAGAGCTAGTATTTCTCTCTCAGCTGAGGTCAAGAAAACATACTTGTCTTTTATTTACTCTTGAACATTTTACAAAAAGAACAGCTATGATTCCTGGAGATAAGATTGGTTAAGTGCTGCTTGGCTGTGAGACTTGAAGACTCGATGAACTTCAACATTCCAGCAATTTCAGGAATCCAAATCTTCAAAATGAATTATGGAATTTATGAAACTGGACAAGAGGTTTGTTTTCCATTTAAGGAAATAATCTGGTGATCTGAGAATAACCATGTATTTCAGTATTCTTCAAAATGCAATTCTCTGAAAGTATTTGAAGTACCAGTCCTTCCTGAAAAAGGTAAATAAAAGCATATCTATTATGATATTTCTCTTAAGAAAGTAGAATCCATTCCTAGCTGTCTTAGTTTCCAGCAGGGTGGAGTCAAGAAAACAGTGGATGAAGTGATGAATAATGTGTAGTTGCTTTATGAGTAAGTTCATCAGAAACATAAAGGAGAAAATCACCCATTATTATATTGCATTTTTGACTCCTGTTGGAGAACATTTCAACAGTAAACACAAAAAATTAAGACAAATGAGCTATTTCTGCAGTTAGTGACTGTAGAACGAAAACTTGTTTTGCAGATTTGCCCCAAGGTGTTCCTTCTTCATGGACTATGATGATTTTCTTTAGTTACTTCACTGTGTTGATATTAAAGTCCTTACGGTAAAGTTTAAATAAATAATATCCTCTTCTGACTGGACAATGTGTATCAGTAAGTCTGGATAACAACCTTCCCTTGCCTCAGAAAAAAAAATCTTCTGACTTTAGTCATTAATCCAAATTGTATTCTAGAGCTTTTGAACTATCTTCTTTATGTAGATCCACTTGTGTGCTGTTACTTCATAAATGTTTTTGATTCAAGTGCAAAAAATAAGAATATCAGACTGATTGGTTTGTTGAATTGGAAACTCTGTTACAGAGCATTTCATAGCTAGTACAGCATTTTGTATTGCAACTGAGGATAAGAATCTTCTGCTTTCTTTAAGTGTCAGTCATTGCCCCTTTTTGCTATCATTCTAGGGAGTGAGATAATTTGTTTTCCCAATTTTCATTAGTTCCTCACTGCCTAACTTCTTCATTTCTGTTGGCTTCTTGCTATATTAGCAAGTAGGAATATGAATTTAGTCTTTTATAACCTTGTCTATCCTCAGCGAATTCTCTGCTCTAAGAAGAGCCACAGTGAATTCTCTGCTCTAAGAAGAGCCATCTAGACTTCTGATGTAATTTGGCTAGAGCTTTACCTTTCAATAGCCCAATACTCCTTCTCTAACTGTAGCTGAATTGCTGCCTCAGAGCTGTCTGGGCTGGCGTAGTATCAAAAAGTAGGGAAAACAAATCCTTGGTGATTCACAGGATTTTTCAATGTTTTCTTTTTGTGAAGCAGAAGGAAAAATGTCCCATGGTAGTACACAAAAGTCAGCTCGAGCTCCACTAGAGTGAAAAAAGCTTGTATTTCGTATAAAGACAGGGAGAACTTGGTCTGTGGGTTGGATGAAACTGACATAGTCCTCTAGTATCAGAAGCAATCTGTAAGTGCTTTCTAAATGGAACAGTTCTTGAAGTTGCATTATCAATATTAGAGAAGGAAAAAAGTGTCATCTATAAAGGCATTTTTGAACTATTGCTGTTGGAGCCATTTAGAAACATTGACCTCTCTGTATGTGATATGTGCATTTTTTTAAGACATTACTTTTGCCCAGTAAAAACAAATCAAGTTGGTTACTATTTAATTCTGTAAAACTAATGGCAAAATGATTCAATGATTCTTCAGCTATTCAAATTTCATTTCTGTGCAGTTCACATTCATCACATTTATCCACACTGTCAATGTAAATTTTCATTACAATTGTTCTTCCTTTATATTCTCAAAATATCATTCTATGTCAATTATTTAGTTATTCCTGTATACCCGTGTGTCTTCAACAAAGGATGTTGTGAATGCTAAAATGTTAATTGGTCCAAGGGAAGATTGGAGACATTCATAGAAGAGCAGTTTATATCAATCATAGAAGGTCCTTAAGGTCAAAATAACTTTCAAGGCTAGTAGACTACTGAAGGAAAATGTCTCACATGTTAGTCTTGCTCATTTATACTATTCCTTGGTATAGGAATAGTATAGCTATTTTTTTATAGCTGTTTATAGCTATTTTTGGAGGTAACTTTTGGATATAGAGATAAGAACTATAGTTATGAGCTATTATGATGATATTTTTCATATAACTCTGAAAGTAATTAAACATATACATTTTTCAGCTTATTATTAGATTTAATTAAATATTAATGTGATTTGATGAACTGAGCCCTCCATGTGTCATGAACACTGTTCTTACAAGAAGAAAGATTGAATCTCATGGGTGAGAAGATATGGTTGAATCATATTGTTACAATGAAGAGGTACGCAGGTCAGATGCCACTGTGCAGAGCTGCTTCTAAAGGCTAATGCCTTTTAAGACCAAATGCTTTACACAGGGTAGGTAAGTGGCTGTATATTTAAAAGCTGAACTCAGAAAAAGAATTTTTAAGCTATAAAATTTTTGTGCAAAATGTAGGCCTATTTTTATCATTCTCCACCTTATTCTGTGCATGCCTGACCTTTGGGTTTTTCCTATGAGGTTTCTGTTTAACCATTCCCTGTATTTAGGAGGAGGAGCTGGATAGAAATCACTTTGACTTCCTTGTGTCATTCATTAACCACCACAAAGATTTCTGCAGAGGCAATCCTTCCCTTTGTCCTATGTACACATTCATCATTGGGTTCTATTTCTTTCTGGAAACCAGTTTTGTTTTAAATGCAGGTGAATACATTGGGAAGAATGAGTCTAGCATTAGAAAGTTACCAGTAAAAGGTGTATTCAGGGAAATAAGATTTAACTGATGTTTTGCTGGAAAGTATGTTGAATCCCCCACATCTATTAATCACATTGAAAATTCTCTCCATTATCAAAAATTATTCAGTGTCTTCCTTCTCTAACTCTATTTAGTCTGCAGTAATCAAGGTTGAACTGTACCTGTAACCTCTAAAAGCAATGGTATGATAAGTATAAAAAGACAAAATGTTCTTTATTCTCATTAAAGGCTGTGAGCAGAGTGTTAAATAATATTAATGGCTGGGATTGTCAGTACTTAACAGTACTTTCCTAGTACAAGTGATTTTATTGATCGATACAGTCTCAATGTAACAGGGCAGATTATTCTACTGATTTTATCGAAACCTTAACTAAGTTTGTTAGTGTACCACATATCTTTAAATAGATCTAGATGATGATGTAGATTAAGAAAAGCAGACCACCATCCATCTCTTTTTGATCAGTTAATAACTTAAATCCATCATTCCTACTACCAGCTTTTTTTAAGACTCTCTTGTGCATACATGTTTCTTTGGTGGTGCAGATACACAGCTGTTTTTAGGTGGCTGTGGATTTTAAAGAAGTGTGCTTGAAACATGCAGTATTGCATATTTGTTGAGAGGAGAGGGAAAGCAAGAGAAAATGGGAAAGCAAAATAATTCTGTAGATAATTTAAAGGAGAGCCATTTATTAAGAGTGTCTGTTTGCAGAGGTGTTTCCTGCAGAAATGTTCCAAGCATTTTTCAAGCATGCTTAGGAAAATTACCTGGTTTATATTTTAAGATTAACACTTTTTTTCTTTTCAGGTGGTGCTATGTTGTTGTTTATGATTAATATTTTTTTCTTCCATCTTCAATAATCTGTTTACTTTTCCCATATAGAATTCTGCTGCCTGAACTTCTCTCTCGTTTCACTGTCAAGTGTTAGAACACCGATCCAAAGAAATTATAATAAGTTAAAAGCAGAATTTATGTTGGAAGTTATGACAGGTTTCAAAACCATATCTGAGTGCTCATTCTCTTTTCATACTGTGTGTCATAATACTATTGTATCACATACTTTCACCCAAGTGAAAATGAAAATCAAACTGTACTAATAGTGAATTTCTGTATAGTGTGAAACGGTCTCTGTCATGACCTGCATATGCTCAGAATTACTGTAAGATATTTTAAGAGGAGGGAGAAAGAAATTTTGTTCTTTGCCTAAGATGTCAGAGCCTGTTAAAGCAGAACTAAGTGCTGGTGCACTCCTATAGTCTTTATAGTCTTCTCATGGCCAGTCATTCTAATAGCCATTTCTTCTAGAGCAATACAAAGTATGAGATAGTTATTTCATTTAGCCACAATGAGAGAAAAAAATGGTCACCTTCNAAATTGAACTTTCAAGGCATGTTAAGTCTTCAGGGATCTTTCTTCAAAATTAATCTGTAAAGTTACTTAATGAATTGCCAATTAAGGGAAAATCTTATTTTCTAGTGACAGAGTATTTTTTATTGCATGTGTAGTGCAACACACTGTTTTCTGTTACAGTTGTTCCACAGTGTACAGCACTAAATTAGTATGTAGTTTACACCTAGGTCTGCCAAGTCATTGCCTTTATGCCATCTGATAATATTATTTTGTCTACACTCTCCGTGTGACCAAAGATCAATCGTTAATATTCTTTATACATTTATAAACTGCACATGAGGGCTGGGGAAAAAAGGGTTTTGAAGTGAGGAATTTTGTCTGCAGAGCAGCATTTGTATTTGTACACAAGACACAGGCCACATTCGGAGATGAGAGGAAAAAAAATAAAATATTGAATAGATTCTGAATAACTGAATACAATACATTCTGTGCTTTGGATGAACGGATCCTGAGGAGAAGTAATATGGCATCATACTATATATATAAGCAACATTCTATAAATCCTTACACACGAGGAAGATGAGTTAAAGTTTGAATGATAACCTGAAAATCCTTCACTTTGGAGTGTGCCATAAAAACTTTAATGTTATTATCTAGCCTCATTTATATTATTTTGCCTACATCATTTTGAAGGGAAAAGCAAAACAACAGGGAAAAAAAAAAAAAAGCCCAACAAAAACTTGTGGAACTATTCACAGGGTTTTACTGGAAAGGTCTTGAATTAAATAAGCAGTAATTCTTGAGCTTCTGCTTTAAATATGTCGCAAGGAAGGAGCAGAGGAACAGAAAAATTCCTTGCAAAAACAGCTGCTTAAGCAAGAAGCAATAGCTAGTCCGTCAGAGTCCACTCCTAAGAGAGATGAGCAGAGGAGATGAGTAGTCTTCATGAGATTGTTTTTGGTAATCACAGACCATATCACTAAGCGCCACATCCAATCTTTCCTTAAACACTTCCAGGGGTGGCAACCACCTCCCTGGGCAGTCCATTCCAGCATCCAGTCATCCTTTCCATGAGGAAGGGCTTCCTACGATCCAACCTAAACCTCCCCTGGAGCAGCTTCAGGCCATGCCCTCTCATCTTGGCACTAGTTGCCTGAGAGAAGAGCCTGACCCACACCTGACTACAACCTCCCTTCAGGTAGCTGTAGAGAGGGATGAAGTTCACCCTGAGTGNGATCAACACTCCCCCCCAACTTAGTGTCATCTGCAAATTTACTAACAGTACCCTCAATCTCCTCATCCAAGTTATCAGTAAAGATGTTGAATAGAACTGGGTCCAGTACTGATCCCTGAGGGACACCACTGGTCACCGGAAAACAACAGAAGGTGGTCTGTGAGCTTTCTCCTTTGGTACTGCATTAAATTGGACTCTTCTGCATTAGTATAATTCCCTTGTGTGTGTTCCCTTTTCTTGTCTTTTATGCAATCTTGCATGCCTCCTTTCTGAAGGATACTTTGACGGATTTCATAGTGAGCTAAGCAGAGAAGGTCCTGTGCTCATAGGAAGCCTAGGAGAATAACAAATGCTTATTAGCTTCTCACAGGTTTCTCTATGTCCACACACAACAGCACTGCTTGTTTTATTTGTCTCTTCAACTGCTTGTTGTCTCTGTAATCCAAATACGGTACAGATTTAATTAGATGTAAAAAACCAACCTGATCTTACTGAAACTGTTGATTGTAGAATGTCTTGACTGAGACAACCTTGAATTTAAGTGCAGGTATACTTACAAAGAAATTTGCATTACTGAATGATGCCTAAATTTATAATTCTGATATGCATTTTTCCTGTTAACTTTAAAAACGTGGACATTAAAATAAGAAACCTTCACAGAGTTTAGGATAAATAATAATAGGAAAACCTTTGAGGAGTATTGGTATAAAAATTGAGTTTTGTGCTGCAGTTTCTTATTAATTTCTCATAACCAGCATTGTCTTTAATGTACTTTTTCTTCTGTAGATGAAAAAAGTTTGCAGAAACAAAGCATGAAGTAGTAGAACCTTTAATTTCATTAAGCACATTGTAACTGGTGAAGATTAATGTATATATCTCTTGCTAATTCTTTTCAATTACTCAGTTCATATAAATTCCCAAACCTTGTTAATTATGCTGAAGTCAAGTGGTAATTTTTAACAGTATTTCCACAGCGAGGGAATTTTCCTGGTCTAACCTTGCCCTCTTGTAGAAACTCTCAGCAGATTAGGCATTTTGACTCTAGTCCATTCATTTTCAGCACAAGCCTAATTGCTGCCGACTGCCTGCCACAGGTTCCCTGGTTATTGTACATTTAAGGGATGCAGGTTCTTCTGAGAACAAATAAGGAAAGATTAATTGTTTGTTTTGTTTCATCCCAAGAGAAATGTGGGAGCTTAATCAAGAAAAATAATTTCTTCTGTTGATTTGGCTTATTTGTGGAAAGGGATAATTGTATACAGGCAGGTATAGAGCTATGCATTTTGAAATAAATTTTGCCATTTACCTACTTGGGAGGCAAAGATACAGCAAAATGAATGTAACACAGCATTGGAATTGATGGGGATGGTTCACATTTCTCATAGTAAGTAATTTGGCTGCTGGGCTTTTATTTGAACCAATATTGCTAGGTGGTATTGTCATTTGTTTTGTCTGCTTCTTTGGATATCTAATCAAGGAGACAATAGTAGGGGGAAAAACGTTTTTCCAAATTGTCCTTAATTGCTAGAGCACAAAGTGAGCTAAACACTCTGGTATTTCCAATTAAAGAACTTGTTTCCAGCAAGCACCATTAAATCTATCTTTCTCAATCTGATAAATAAGCTATCAAAGAGTGGAACAGATTAATTGAGAGCAGCTAGTTCAAAGCTCAGTATAACAGTCAGAGTAAACCAATGTTATCAATGAATGCAAATTTTACGTAAAGCATCAAGAAGCTCTGTTGCAACCAAAAATAGTTCAGAGTAACTACCACACGTAAAGGAAATTTTTATCTGTGATACAGGAATTAGTCTTGTTTGTTTTCTTCTCACACCAAAAGTCCTAAAAGATTGGTTTCTTAAGAACATCTATTCTGGGAATGTCAAATTGTATTTGACACCTCTGTTATATACATTTCTTCTTCAACACACTTCAGGAAATAACAGACATGGGAAAGTAACAGAACCTACAATTTCGAGCTGATCACAAGACTTACTCCAATTGCATCTAAAGCTTAAGAAAGCCCTGTTTATACTACAACATTTGTGGGTTTTGCTGTCTAGTAGACATGGTAACCTCTAAGTGTGGTTTGCTTATGTTAATAACCAGCAACCCCTGTGTTTGGCAGAGATTTAAGCCTAGCATATTGGATTTTGATTCTTCCTTAATACAGGTGAGTGTCCCTAATGATATGTATCTAGACATGTTTGATGGGTGTTCCTTTCTTCCAGCTGTCTCTGCATGCCAAATGGTATTGACCGACATAGTTTAACCATTATTGTGCATGTGGCTCCTCTGGATATTTCCTTTAATGACAAACTGTAGGAAAACCACCTGGATGCTCCCCTTAAGTGTCAGCCTTTTGCCTTTTGAGAATGAGTGCAACAGCATGAAGAGAAAGCCTCTTTGTCACCTTGGATATTGAAATAAATTTATAGGCTTTCACTATGAGTATGTTCAAAACGAACGTGTGTTTTTTCAGTTGTTCATATTTGTTGTGTATATAAGGCTTTGGAGTAATGTGCTCTGTCAAGAAGGCAGCAGATGAGGATACACATGGTCTGTTACACACTAAACAGACTAATCTTGGGGTCGGTTTTTAGAGAACTACCTTGTCTAGGTACGTTGCATTGCAGCTGCTGAGCATTGTGCCATCACCTAAACTGGCAGCACAAATATACCAGCAGCCACAGCTTTTAAACCTTAGACTAGACTTAGAACAGCAGTTGGTGTGGTGCATACCTGGCCTTTACAGCAGTGATGTGGGTAGAGTCTGCTTTTGCTTTTGTAGAATTACAGTTTTAAAATGGTTGGATAAAAATCTTATTTCTTATGCTGTAGCAACCTACTCTGTATGTCTTTTCTAGGAAAATGAAAAGGTCAGTGGTAACTTTCCCAATAAAACATCCTGAGAAAATGTCATTCCAGTGATGTGTATATGACTGGGGGAGTTCATCCTCCATTTTTTGAGTGTCTTATTTTTATTTCCAGAATATCATCATCAATAGGGAAATACAGTATTCATAACTGTGATAGTATGGCATCTTATCAGCTCATGAACTGATGGATACAGACATGCTGTAACAGATGTAGCACTTTGAACACAGGTCATTTGCAGTATTTTTCTTGATATCCTT
>VWZY01003744.1:33285-47657 GCA_013399075.1 Chloroceryle aenea | reverse complement strand
CAGGGGGTGAAAGATGATACTTAAGGTCCCTTCAAACCCAAATTATTCTATGATTCTACTACAGTCTGCCTATTTTATAGAGGCACCAATCTGTGTATCTCCTTGTAACAAGGGAAATTAAGATTAGTAAAGAGTTAAAAGAAAAATCTCAGAATAATCAGATGAAAGATCCATGATCAGACAGATGTTTCAAAATGTAACAGAGTGCAAATAAAAGATAACTGGGTTTTGTGGAGGGAGTCTGTCAATGCCTACTGGAAGAAGACCTGGCTAATATTAAAGAACTTTTTTTTTCATGAAGGAAAGGAGGGACATGACAAACTGAGTTTAGCAGCTGAGCAATCAGCTATCCACAGTGGACTTGAAAATAAAGTTCTGTGCTATGGAAGGCGTTATTGTTGTGATAGTTAAATCCACATTTGTGTATGAACACACCCTTGTGACTCTACAAATTCACTGTGAACTCTATGATACTGCTTACTAAACTGAAAAGAAAAACCCTCTCAGTAATTCAGGACTGAGAAGAATATATTTCACTTCTAGTTTACAAAATGAAGTAATTTGTAAGACCTTAATTGTTCCATCAGTGACAGATGAGAATAGCTATCTGACCCTTTCTCCTCTGAAGCTCTTTACAGAAGATTTAACATAATGAGTGACAGCATAGTCATTAAGACATAGAGGTGTTTGGAAGATTTAATCCGAAGGAGGAAAGTTTGCAGCCATTAGCATTTTTATAGAAAATGTTGCAACACAGATCCCCACCAGGAACCTTAGATTCAGGTTTGTCATCTCTGCTGGGTTATTAATGAATGTGTATGGCTAGTGCAAATGAGTCATGCAGAGCTGCAGCAGATTTCTGTTTTCTTAAATGTCTCATTACAGTATGTGTCAATATGGCAAGGTTGCAACTGCTAGGCACATAGAGACACCAAGAGATGTTAACATCTGAATTTCAGCAGTAATTTCTAGAGCTTTAAATATTAATCAGTGTTTTCCACACAGAAATGAAAGAGAATTTGAACAACATGGTTTATTACAATGTTTCATTATGTAAGACTCAATATCTAGAAGACAATTGTTCAAACTGAACAGGGATTTTTTTTAGATTTCCAGAATATATAGCAATAAAAAGGCTTTTACTGCCTAGAAAAAAAACCCCACACTTCGCTTGTTTCAAAATGTGATTTTTTAAGGTGCTTGCATTTTTAAAAAGGATCATATTTTGTTCATATGGATTATAAAATTATGAAATAATCTTTTCAACATAGAACTGAAACATAGCACTTTTAAAGAACTGTTTCAGCATTAGTCCAGTGAGAAGTGTACTGTTCATAAGGAATGAAATATGTAGGACCTACCTGTATCAAAAAGGTTAAACCACGGAATTTTTTTAAATGTCAACAATGTTATGAAAAAGAGAGTCACTGACAGTCTTTTGCACTGAGGAATCCTACACAATGCTGTATGTCATAAGGTGCTGTTTTTAGTTAGACATATATGAGGATAGATTAGGCTGTCAGTGACTGACTTTACAAATATCAACAGAAAAAATCATTTTGTTACACCTCCTGGAACAATCTTCCTGTTCTTAACACATATATTTAACATCTCTCCTTAATTCTCTTTATAACCATAAGAGTCCCAAGGCATCTCACACAGGGCGAACTGTTTTCTTTAAGATAAATAAATAAACACATACATGTATATATCTGTATTTTACAGATATATTCATAAAAAAAAAATAGGATAATATCTGACATAAGACAAAGTTAGCATTTTTCACAGAAGCATGACAAAACTGCTAAAGAAACAGGTAATGTGAGGAAATCATGAAAAGTACCATTTCACTTTGTCAGTCTAATGCACAGATTTGAAGCACTGAAACTGTAAACTGAAAGCAGAAGAATTCAAAGTAAAGAATGGTTGAAACCTATCAGCTATATTATTTGAAAAATATAGTTCCACAAGAAATGTAGGAACAATTTTCCATACATACATTATTTATTAAATTCAATTTATTGAATTATGGAAGTAAAAATAATAATTAGCTGAGAGTCAATGCATTTTTAAAGCTATTTAAAGTATAACTATATTTTATCACAGTACATGTAATGAAAAGAAAGATTTTTTAAGAGAATAAAATGTTTCAAGATGCTATGACTTTAAATTAATTTATGTTGAGCACAGTGGGTACCAGAGTCAATTCCTGTTGCCATAGCAACAGACACTGAAAATTTAAACATCCAGTGACATCTTGAATTCCCTGCAAAGAAGCTATTCTGCATTAAAATGGTATACTAGTGAAATATTAAACAGATCTATATGCAAAATATTTATCTTAAGCAGACAGCTTGATTATGGCTTATAAAGTATATACCATTCAGACACTAACTTTATTATTTCAGTTTAAATTTCTCTAAGATTTAAAAAGTGACCTGGAGAGCAGTAAGTATAAAGATCAAGTAGCTAACTAACAAAGACTTTTGAAGGAAGATTTTTTTCTTTCAGTGCAGTTGCTTTATCATATATAATTGATTAAATAATCTCTGCAATATATATCATTTCATAGACAAAATGAAGCCTATACATACTGTATTCTGTGCTTTTCATATTTATCAGAGCATCTGGAAGCCTGATAATGAGTAAGTATTTCTCAGAAGGCTCTTGAACATAACTCAACATTAGGACGAACTTCTTTACTGTAAGGGTCACAGAGCACTGGAACGGGCTCCCCAGGGAGGCTGTGGAGTCTCCTTCTCTGGAGATTTTCAAGACCTGCCTGGATGCGTTCCTCTGTGACCTGTACTATATATGATATATATGATCCTGCTCTGGCAGGAAGGTTGGAATCAGAGATCTCCAATGACCCTTCCCACCGCTGACATCCTGTGGTCCTGTGATCCTTTGAACAAGTTATAAAACTCTGGATTTAAGAATGAATATGCTCTGCTTGTACACATTAGAGTTTTTATATTAACCGGATTCATGCATTCTAAATGCAGAACAATTTTTTTGCACCTGAGCAAAAACTTTCAAGTAATAAATATAAATAAAATAGAGGGGAAAGCATTTTAGTATCTACCACTTGAACTTTCCAACAAAAGGATACAGGAAAGGTATCAAAAGATTCAAAAAGGTTTTGGAAAAACAGTACCACAATTTATACTCTGAAAAATCAGCATTTGACCATATATGGAGCAGAAGATGATGCTTTTGAGCTGGTGGGAAAAATCTCTCCCACAATATGACACCTTCTAAGTGCCTGTCCTTTAAAAGAATCATGTTCATGAGGGTCATTCTAACAAAGCTGCATCTGATTCTGAAAAAAAAGAAAACTGGAGATAGTTCTAATCTAAGAGGATTTAGTTCAGTGTTCCTAATATATGGTGTATTTTGTTCNCCTAGCATCCAGTCTAAACCTCACCTGGCACAAACTAAGCACATTTTTCTCTCATCACATCCCTAGTTACATAGGAGAAGAGACCAACACCCACCTCACTACAAAATTGTAGAGAGCAGTAAGGTCCCCTCAGACTCCTCTTCTTCAGGGTAAAAAAATCCCAGTTCCCTCAGCTGCTCCTCAGGGAGGTGGTGGAGTCGCCATCCCTGAAGGCGTTCAAAAAATTGGTAGATGTGGCACATCAGGACATGGTTTAGTGGTCATGATAATGTTGAGTAGACAGTTGGACTTCATGATCTTAGGGGACTTTTACAACAATAATGATTCTATGATTCTGTGATTCTATGCCTCATCACCATGTTCATGTAGGTCATGCTGTCTGCCCCAGCTACTGTCACTGCTTCCTGCTCTTCCTTCTCCCTGGTCACTGTGAGGCTGTGCCCTTTCTCCCTGCCTGCTTCACTGCCATCCTCAGTGCCTGCAGTCCACCCCCACTACTCCCCCATACTCTTCTCACTGAACTGTGGATCTGAGCTTTTACTGTGTNCCTAATATATGGTGTATTTTGTTCATGTCTTAATGCTGTGAAAATGTTTTATTTATTTATTTAGATTTATGTTTAATTTTTAATTTCCTTCTTAGGAAGTAGTCCTTTTCAGCTCCTGGCACTCCCAATCTTCTACGATCTGTGAGACTGGACAGAAAATTCAGACCTTTGATAAATCCATCTTGGAGAATTCCAAACATTTATTAAAATAATAATGTAATCCTTCTCAATAACAACTTGTTATGATATTCATAAATGCATTTCTTGCATACTACCTTAGTCATTTCTGAAGCACATTTGGAGAAACACTAGCACTCACTTTTAGCCAGGAGGCCTCCTCCAAGAGATTCTGCAACCTCCTTCCACCCATCTATCTCCTCTCCCCTGGATCTATTCCCCTGTGCTCATGGCAGCACTGACACAGCACAGATGTGCTCCTAAGTCCCTGGGAGCAATGCTGCATGAGCAGGAGGTGGGAGAAGCCATGTAGGCCACTGTTCCTACTTCCCCTGGGAGATGCATCATGCTCTGATTCAAGCCTCTGTACCATGTTCATGTAGGTCATGCTGTCTGCCCCAGCTACTGTCACTGCTTCCTGCTCTTCCTTCTCCCTGGTCACTGTGAGGCTGTGCCCTTTCTCCCTGCCTGCTTCACTGCCATCCTCAGTGCCTGCAGTCCACCCCCACTACTCCCCCATACTCTTCTCACTGAACTGTGGATCTGAGCTTTTACTGTGTGAATTTCTTGGGTTACTTAAAGAAAAAAACACCATTATTTATTTACATGGGACTTTGTAGTAGCACAAGAAAGAAATGAAACATGAACAAAAACATTGCACAGTTACTAGATTCAGTTATCCCACTGAATCATGCACATGCCAGAACATGATTAGCCCAAGTGTCTTTCTAATGTCCATCAAGGACTTCGGGTGCTGTGTCCAATAACATCACAGTAACACCACATCACTGCAATGACAAACCCAGAATAAGGCACTTTCCCAGCTGAAACCAATTAGGGGCCCTTGACCTATTACACAAGTCAGTCAAACTTCTGTTTGCCTCCTGAACTACTTTCCTGGGCAGTGTGAGCAAGATCTTTGAGGAAAGGTCACCTTTGTTATCTTGCCGTGCTGATACAATACGATAGTGGTTTCTTCAAAAACTGCACAGCTGGATGCCTCCTTGGGACTGAGGGGGACAGGAGCACCAGAGGCTCCCCTGGCAAACAGGGCCCATCCCACAGACACAGCCAGGAGCAGAGCAAGCACAAAGCAGCCCCAGTCCTGGCCATCAGGCACCGACCTAAGGACAGCACAAGACTGGATCTGGACATGGGCCCGTGGGTGGGCCTGTCATGTTGAAGTCCATGGACCATCAGGACAGGGCTGTGGGGAACTGAAGATGGCCCCTGCTGTAAAGCTTCTGGAGCAAGAGCTGACAGCTGTGGGGACTGAGATAGGGTAATGGGCTGTCAGCAAGTGAGGAGAGCACCAGGGGAGATGGGTAGGGACAGTCGGGGTCTTGGTGCCTTCAGGGCCATGACAGTACTGACTAACTCCTCAGCAAAATATATAGCTGCTAAACATAACTGTTACTTTCTTACCAAGGAAACACAAAGTTGTTCAATGTCTTTTACATCCATTTGTTACTTATACTGAAATAATTTTTTTTCATTAAGATTTCAAATTTTCATGAAGAAAATTTTTACTCTTCAAAAGATTTTATTGTTACAGAATCGTCAGCAAAAAACATCAGTCCTGCTGCTCCTTTCCTAGACCACTCATCAGAGATATAACAACTGACAAACATAAATCCTTGTTTTCATATGGGTCATGAAATTTCTTTTAAGGTTAAATGTGCCAAAAATCTATCCTGACAATGTTTTTCATTTTGTAATTCCACTACATTGCTAGGTAACTCTCTTAGTATATAACGTATTCGGTTTTCCCCAGCAAGCTCTCACATTCTTATGTCTTAAAAGAAATAATTGTTTATTAAGAAAATAAATTAACATAGATAGTCTCCCTTTACTTTCAGATTATGAACAAGATTGCCATTTGCCATGAAAGTTACTTATGGAATGAAATATCTCATAATAACATTAGATGGCACACAAAGAACAGCAGGGATGACTTTTAATTAAGATAAAGAGATGGGTTGTGTAATGTAGTAATAAAAGTTTTATCTCAGAAACTAAATATCCTTCAGTTGCTCTTTCTCTAAATTTTCAAGGCTCTTGTAGGAACACTAAGTCAAATAAATCCTCTTTTACAGTAAGTATATTAACCTTAAAGATTTCAAGAGATTTTAGGGCTCTTCTGGTTAATTTAATCACCAAACTGTTTCAATGCTAGTGTAATTTTCAAGAACTGCTGAGTAAACCAGCAGAGTATACGCTGATAAAATGCTTTTTTATGCAGTTATACTTCTAAGATTCTTCAACATAAACCAGCCCAAATTCATGAAGTCAAGTAATTGTAAAATAATCCATCTTATTATAAAATGGAATGTATTTTTTCTTCTAATTTCCTGCAGTTTTATATTTTCTTCTGCATAGCATAGTAATGAATCCATCAGATGACTAAGAGATGAAACATCAGGTTTGGTCGTTCTAGATCAAGAGTGAGCATGTACAAAACAAAATAAAAGAAAGCAATTTCTGAGTACAGATTTTCTGGAGACCTACTTTATAGCAACAAAAGTATATCACTCAGGGCAGGCCTGCGTCAAAACACAAGTAAAATAGCATTGCCTATTTTTTATCTTTCCTGTGAGTGAAGGTAATGTGCATTATTCAGGCATTGCTTATTCTACTGAAATGCAGCCACTTCAGGGACCTAACATGTTATTGCAGTGTCCCTTGGTACAACAGCAAATTTTCAAGAGTAAAAGTGTTTTCAAAGAAACAAAAGGCAAACAGTGAAAAATATTATAATGTACATAGAAACACAAAGTTAAAAATTTATTACATTATTACAATTTTTGAACAAATAACTTGTTTTACTGAAAGTGAGATATTTTCTCAAAGTCAAATGTAACCTACAGTTATGCAGATTTTGGGGATAGCAATGCATTTTTTTTAATATAAAATTAAAGATCATTATTTTTTTTCTATTTTACACTTTATCCTGATGCCATCCTGCTGATACTGCAGATAGCTATAGAGATATCTGACACCAGCAGCCTTCTGAAATTCCCTTATTAAGAGATTGAAGATGGCTTCAAGAATCCAGTGTTTTACTAAAATACCTCACCAACAGAGACTTCGTCGTCATGTCTTTCTATATGCAGCATTGCACTTTGACCCACAACTGAGGGCATATGCCTCAGATAGTGTTTCTTAATCAGCCAGAAAAATTTCAATTAACCCAAGAATGATATTCCCTCCCCTGCTAAGGCTATATGCACTGCATCTGATGCACTTCTAGCCTCCGCAGCTGACACACTTATTTTTCCAGCACATTGTTACAAATGGCTAATGTATAGACTGTCACAGGATAATTCAAAGTATTTCTGAGCAACATTTGTTTGAAGTCAAGATTCTGCTGTCTAAGCTCTGGAGAATGATGATATGACAATGCTCAATTTCACTTTTGGATCATTGAGCTGGAACATGCATTTCTTTATACTTGGTGAAATTAACATTTATTATGGGGAATCATGAAGAATTTAATACTCTGTTGTGGGTTCAGAGCTAAGAAAGGGTTTCACCAGGAGCTGGGAGGAGACCATAGCCAGAATAGACAACCAGTGCCATACTGACTCATGCCCACTATATAAGGGTGGGGCAAGCCAGGCAAAGCATGGGTTTTGGTTATTGTGTGTGTCTGGCATGGATCATGCTGTCAGGGCAGCTTTAGACAGATGGTTTCTTCTATATTACTTGTTCTATATACAGTTTCTTTACTGCTATTGTTATTAATGTTGTTACTTCTCCTTTTGCATTGTTATAGTAAATTATCCTTATCTCAGCCCACAATGTTTTGCCTTTTTTCTTCCTCCCTATTCACCTTCCTATACCACTAAGCATGGTGATGGGGACGAGTGAGCAGACAGGTGGTGCTCAACTGCTGTCTGGGTCTAGCCCACAACATGTTTGTACTCTAAGCCTTTGTAAATAATGTAGAAACTAAATATGTTCTTGTCATTTTGCAAACTTGGCACATTGTGAACAATTTGGGGGCATGCTGATCTTCTGATGTGTAGTTCTCTTCCTTTATAAGGAAATTATGATAGGGTGGTAAACTTGACATAAATGCTGTGAAGAGGTCACCATATTGTTAAGTTAAAGGAACAAGTAGTGCTAGGCAACTTCATAAAATTCCAGATTTATCCAATACACACATGACACACTTGTTCATCCACTGTGTTCCTCTACCTAGGCATGCATGCACATACAGCAAAGCAGGCAGAAAAACAATGCCAAAGTGAGATAAAGCAACATTTATTAATTGATCATAGAGAGGCAGCATTTCATGTATAATCTTGAAGTTCCCTTTTATAGAGACTTACCATTATAAACCTCACTGGCAGAACAAGTTTGGGAATTTTAGTTTGTTTACATAAAGGTACTGTATTCCAGAGGAGAGTGTTTGGGCTGGCACACTAGAGAAGAAGGTGCCAAAAATGTCTTTTAGCACAAGGGACATCACAAGCACATTTAACATGAATCAGGGCTCCTACCACTTGAGCTAACATGAGATATCACCATAAAAGGCTAAGGTACTTCTCATAAAATGGTCAGGATCTGTGTTTCAAAGACACAGTCAAGAATTTTGTCCATGAGCTACAGAATACTATACACAAGCTCTGAACATGTACCAGTGAGTGAATGAGAGAGCAATGTGTCTTTGGAAACAAATCTGAGGTAAGAAGGCTTCCACAATTGCTGTCAGTTCATTGTGACTATGTTAAATGCCAAGTTTATAAGCTGGCCTTTTTGGATTTTAACTTGTCAGAATAGAAGGAGGCGCTAGTTGAAGTGATGCTCAGAATGTTATGAGTAATGGGAATGCAGCAATTTGGAGCTGTCCATGCATTAACTTGTCAAAAGGAAAATAAAGTAGAAAGCAGGTGCTAGAATGCAAATGTTCCCTTTATTCTTCTGCAGAAGGAGAAAAATATGGTGCTGACCATTTTCCCAGATGAAAAGAAATACTTGAAATACCTTACCCAAAAAAAAGAAGACTTGAGGTGATTAATTTAAAAACAAAATGCAAACACTGTGGAAGCCCTTGGCAAGTTATATGTATTATCACTAACTTGAACATATCTCTAGAAACTTCAGCAAGAGATAGACACTATAATAAGAATTTTACTGGTGTTTTAAAATGTTTTCAGGTACATGTCACATGTCACAATCACAATGTTGAGTCTTAGAATTATGAAACCTTAAATGGAATGTAGTGGTACATATTCACGCATGGAAATCCCATAGACCAATTCTTCTTTCTTCCATATCAGACATTCCAGTGATATTCCACAATGCATATGATCCTTGTACTGATTAGCCACTTCTCCAGGCTACAGGATGATTCCATTTCCATACTGCATTATCAGCAAGGACCTGACAAGTTGTTCAGAATAAGATCTGAAAAGAATTTTAAGCTGGAACTTAGTGTCTGAGTTTAAGGTCAGATCATGCTAGGGTTCATACTCAGAGGCATAAGTCTGATGAACTCTCCTCACAAAGTATGAACTAAAAATTACATCCATTTGGAATAATGGAAACCTCACAATATCTGCGAGTTCTGCTTCATGTGGGTTGTACTCCTACCCTCCGAACAGTGCAGAGATTAAAGCTCACAGAACTTGGGCCCCCACTCAGCAAAACGCATTAAGTACATGCTTAAGTTGATCTCTAATCAAGAAAACCACAAGCCAAAACAGATGTTTATACCTAGTTATTTGCTAAAGTGCTTTCCCGAATCAGGGTCTGATTCTGGAAAATTAGGTCCTGGCAATATCACATAATTTTCTTTCTATATTCCAGTCAGATGAAATATTGCCTTCTTAAACAGTGGTTTTGGATTATTGAATAGCAAATGATTGTGATGACAGTTTATGCAAGGAAATTGAGTGCATGTATAACCTGTTTATTTTAAGAATACCTATCAACAAAGCAGACTGAAAGAACTGTGTACAGTATAAAGCTTGTATCTCAGCTTGTAGTCTAACATTGATGCCATTTCCAAAATGCTCTGGATAGACTCCCTGTACAGCATATAATGGGTATTTGCATTTTCTCTGCTGTTCCTGCTACCATTTCAGAAGAATAGACGGCACTCATAATGTTGGATTTAAAGACTCAGCTGGATGAGGGAAAATAATACGCCACGACTCCATTCACAATATTTGTGTATTATTGAGTTGCTTTTTTAAGATCTGGAACTCATCTTTCTTTTCCAAACTTACTCAAAACCAAGGAATTTAGATTTAGTATTTTAGGTTACCTCATTATCTGTTTTTGTCTTTTCTCTTGAAACTCTGATCTTGATTGCATTTTTGTTCCATATCTAGTTTAAATGTTGGTGATCTTGATTTACTCTTCAAATAATGTACAGTATAATTGATATGTTTATACCACAAAAGATATGAAGTGTTATTGTGTTTCATAAATGCAGTAGTAGCTGGGTCTCATAACTCACTTTTATGGAAAATAAAGAAAGAAGAAATAAAGCAAGCAGGGGCCAAAAATAAGTTATATTTTGAACTGGGAAAAAAAAAAAAAAAAGTATTTGTCATAGTTGTACAGTGATTTCCTCAAAAGTAATACACAGAAACACATTATTGTAGAATATATGTAAAATAAAACTATATTAAACACAGTGAAAGCATAAATCAGAGGACTTTCATACACAAATTAGGCTAAATATAGGAGAGAAAATAAAAAGTAAAGAATTAACATAGCAGGGAGTTTTGCAGATTATGAAGTGGGTAATTTAATTTCTTCAGAACCATGAAACACCAGCATGAATTAATTTGCTTCATGCAGAGTCTTGCTGTTTTCTCTTCTTTCCTCAACCACCATTTAGTACATAAAGTCACACCTCAACTATATTCTTTGACTGTTTAATTTTAGCAGGATTATTTTTCATGGCACTATTAGTAGAGGTAAGCTTAACTCTGCATGTAATACATAAACACATTACTTTGGGCCACAGGACCACTGAGGCTGTTTGAAGTTTGAAACAATATTCATCCAATATTTTGCTTTCAGAAAAACCTCCATGAAGGTAGTAAAGCTACTTTTTAGGATGTGACTGGTGTTCAAGAAGCATTTGGTCAAAAAATGGTTTAACATTTTCTCTAACTCTTGTGTGGAGTTAGGAGTAGGACTCAATGATCCTCGTCATCTCTTCTAACTCATGATATTCTGTGATCTGAGGATTCTAAGAGTTGTCCCACTCTTCATAGAAAATAAAGGTTTATTTAAGTACCAAGTAGCTGCATTCTCACCACTCTAAATAAGACTACCTCTGTTGTTTTCCATCACTTTTCCATCAGCATAACTGAACCTGGTCATGTTAAGAAAGACAGTATAACACCGAGTATACCAAAAAGAATCTAATTCTAGTATTTCCTACATTTTCAATTGCTGAAATGAAAACTCATTCCTGTTAAATGAATCAACTCTTTATTTTTTTTTTTTTTTCCAAAAAATTATTTAGTAGAATCATAGAATGGTAGGGGTTGGACCTCTGGAGATCATTGAGTCCAATCACCCTGCCAGAGCAGGATCACCCAGAGCAGGCCACACAGAAACAGATCCACAGGTCTTGAAAGTCTCTGGAGAAGGAGACTCCACAACCTCTCTGTGCAGCCTGTTCCAGGGATCTGTCACCCTCACCCTCAAGTTCTTCCTCATGTTGAGATGGAACTTACTGTGTTTCACCCTGCTACCATTACCTCTTGTCCTTTCACAGGGCATCACTGGAAAGAGACTGGCCCTTTTTACTTGATACCCACCCTTCAGATATTTGTAAACATTCATATAATCACCTCTCAGTCTTCTTTTCTCAGGCTAAAGAGCCCCAGGCTTTCCTCAGAAGAGAGATGTTCCAGTCCCTTCATCATCTTTGTAGCTTTATGCTTGATAATCTCTAGTATTTCCCTGTCCCTCTTGAACTGGGGAAGACAGAACTGAAGACAATTATCCAAATATGGTCTCACTAGTGCAGAGCAGAGAGTGCATTTTAAATCTTCATATATTTGAGGGGGGGGGAAAATATATCTACAAGGATCACTTTTGATTTTATGCAAGGAATTTTATTCTAAAATTCAAAATGCTTTCCCAGGAAACAACTGAGCAATTATGATGGATGCCTTTGCTTAACACATAAAATGAGGTTTATTAATCAAACGCCCACTCTGAAATTAGCCCCAAAGTATTCTTGTTCTTTGATGACCTTTTTTGTTGCAACCTCAACATAGAAAGAGAAGGAAATAATTTGTATGGCAATAATTTGTAGCCACTAAAAGATGTAGGGCAGGCACTCAAAAAGGATTGACAAATCACTGTAAATTGCTTCTATCTCTTTGAAAGGGAGTCCTTATAGAAACAACATGTTTCTAACTGATTCTACAGAGCATGTGGGCATCTTCTTGCCTTCTGCTGTATTTCTAACTTAAGAGCCTTGGAGAAAGTCACTAGTCAACAGCAGGCTAATGAAAAATTACAGATATAAATCAAGAATGGCATGAGAGGAAATTAATTATTTTTCATGTTTTTCATGTGCAGTCTGTTCTGTTGCTTCAGACTGTTAGGCATAACCTCACAACAGCTTCAGAATTTTTCCAGAGAGCTTCCAGTTGAGTAACAGTTTTTGTGCTTGCTTTGCAAAACAGGTATTTAGCAGTTATGTCTTCATTTCAACAGGTGCTTAATGTTCAGGCCAAGGGAAGAGATGAAAGAGCATACTGGAGATACTTCCTCTTTTGTACTAGAAATAACTGAAAAATTTCAGGAAGGATGTGTTTCAGCTTAACTGATGTAACTGCTAGAAACTTATTAACTGTTCCTTCATGTAGTGACCAGACTCAAATATGCCCATTTTGGGTAAAACAGAAGCCAAGTTGTATGTTTTTTCAAGAGTGGACCTGGTCTGTCCTTCAGGAGGGATGTGCTCCTTCTGTTCTTTCCTCTGATCCACTTCAGAATGAATTGCAAAGGAGAGAAGGGACACAAGAAGGTACTAGTGATTGGTTTATCATGTCCTTACACTTCCCTGCTCCTTCAAAGACAGGTTACTGCCTCAGATAGCTGTGTTCCCAGATATGTCTTGCCTCCTAATTTACTAGGGAAGTGTGTCTGATTTCCAGAGGGCTCAGTGAAATGCACTGAATATGTATCAGGATCATTATTCTCATATGCCAGATGGCTGGTTTACAGCTGCCTGCACTAACTGGAATAGTAATAGGCTCCTGACATGAATTAATAAAAAATAGAGAATTCAACACAGAAACTTCCAAATTTTCAGTACTGCCCAGGAGACAAAATATCTTAGTTCTGACCAGGACTTTGCAAACTAGAGCATATGGAGAGCTATTATGGCAACCTTGGAGAAAAAGGATTGGAACAACACTATTTTAATCTCACATATCTTGGAACAAGCAGTTTAATGGACTTCATTTGCATTGTCTGTGAAATGGGGATAAATAAAACTCATCATAAAAAGCCACTGAAATACATAAAAGTGCCTCTGTTGAAAATCCTTTATAAAACATCCTACTCTACTATCACTTGACTGTTAGTATGAAATTGGTTCTCAAGCTGTTCTTGCCTTTTTTATGAAAATGGTTTCCAGACAAAGAAGCTTTTTTTTTTTCTTTTGTCTTTGCCTAATTACGTCAAAGGCTTGCTCTTCTGGATGAAGCTTCAGTCAGGACCTCCATGAAAAATGCATGTTTTTTATTTGCTGTCTGTGTTACTGGATGTTATCACAGAATGGTAGGGGTTGGAATGAATTTTGGAGATCATCAGTCTAACATCCCTGTGAAAGGAGATTCACCTAGAGGTCACACAGGAAAGCATCCAGGTGGGTTTTGAAAGTATCCAGAGGAGACTCCACAAACTCTCTGGGCAGCCTGTTCCACTGAGCTGCCACTCTCACAGTAAAGAAGTTTTTCCATATGTTTAGGTGGAACTTCCAGTGCTCCAGTTTGTGTCCATTCCCCCTTGTCCAGCAGTGTACATTGCCCAACTGAAAAGAGATGTCAATATTATGTCAAAGGGAACTTTGCCACTGAGAGTGGATGAATGCTACATATTTCACATCTCTTACATAGTGTGGATGTTGTCTTTCTCCTTATGACACTACTGCATTAAAGCATAAACATCACAGTATCACAGGGTGTCAGGGGTTGGAAGAGACCTTGGAGATCTTCGAGTCCAACCCCCCTGCCAGAGCAGGACCATATAATC
>VWZY01003744.1:18596-31185 GCA_013399075.1 Chloroceryle aenea | reverse complement strand
TCATCTGGTAGAATAGCATTTCAGTCAGACTGATCCACACTGTTACTTCATGAGTGTGTAATCGCAACACAGCTAAAATTCTAGCACCAGTATCTGATTCAGTACATAAAGCTCTCTCTACCAAACCTTCCTACACTTCCTTTTTTTTTTTTTTTTTTTTCTTTTTTGGCATGTAGAAAAAGTGTGAACAGTCAACAGGTGAGATAAAATACATTTCTTTAAAGTGTGGCAAAGAGAGCTGTCTGTTGTTAGACAACACATCTGAGCTCAAGACAAGAGAAGTAAGCCACCCAACCACAACACCAGTACTGGAATGTGTTTGATGCAGCTGACTGAGNTTTCTCTTTCACTATCACTGTGAGAGTTTTTATACATAGACTAGTCATGCTACTTTATTTGTTCAGACAGCAGCTGTGCTTAGAAAAAGAGTTTAAAATTTTAAAACATTTAAAGACTCAAAGTAAAGAAAACCACACTAAAGTCATACAGTTGTAAACAAAGACAGAGTTGTCCCTAAGTAATGTTTAGACTCTTTCCAGATTAGGCATCTACTACAACATATGCAGTTTATGAAGTAGAGCCTCTGCAATGCTAAAAAAATACATGGATGTCAAAACTATGTATTTATATGTATACATAGCACTCAGATTCAAATGTATTTGAAATAATGAGCTTAGAGATATAATTAAAATAACAAATTCTAAGTACACAGTCCTGCCAAACTCTTAGGTATTGAATTTGCCTTTAAATTTCATGTAACAACCAATTTGCTGGGTAGGGGCCTAAAATTATCTGCCTTGGGTTCTTAGCCTTTTTCCTTTGTTGCTCATTAAGGGGAAGAACCAATGAGGTCAGATGAAGCTGATACTACATGAGATCCTCTAGTTATCTTGCAAACAAATGATAAAGCCTCTTAGGGATGATATAAGCTCCCTTCTGCCCTAGGCTTGTAAAAGGTTTAGCAGTCATCCTAGCCTGCACAAAGTTTTCTTTTACTGAAAAGCCTCCATTAGGTATTACATTAAAATGCCCATTTATTTCACTTGCTAGCTTGAGGAAGTATTGAATTGTGGTTACTGTAACCACTGGGTCAGAGGCCAGACTTTACATAATAGTTGTCCTTAAGCCGCACTCACTAATGAACATAGCCCTTTTTTTTTTCCCTTAGGTGTAGATATAAAGTAATATTATTTTGTCAACCACAAAAACTGTTGCAAAGTATAATAATTTATAACAATATTTTAAAGCATACCTACTTAACCGTAGTGTGTAAACTTGAGTTTCTCAGAACACAGAAACCTTTGTAATATTTTGATTGAACTTTAAAATCTGAAGGGAGGTGGGTGTGGAGGTGTGTGGCAGTGGCAGGGGTATATTAGCTCTGTACAGAGACAGTTTCTGCTGTCTGTCTTAGCTGCCATCACAAGGATTTTCTTGGACAACTTCATGGTCAGTATATTCTTACCCTGGATAAATATCACAGAAACTTGTATCACTCCTGAAAAGAAACCCTAACTATAGAGGAAAAGGGTTTTGTTTAAATTATGTCACAGACTACTCCCTTCTAAGGTTTCATCTGGTAGAATAGCATTTCAGTCAGACTGATCCACACTGTTACTTCATGAGTGTGTAATCTCAACACAGCTAAAATTCTAGCACCAGTATCTGATTCAGTACATAAAGCTCTCTCTACCAAACCTTCCTACACTTCCTTTTTTTTCTTTTTTTTTTTTCTTTTTTGGCATGTAGAAAAAGTGTGAACAGTCAACAGGTGAGATAAAATACATTTCTTTAAAGTGTGGCAAAGAGAGCTGTCTGTTGTTAGACAACACATCTGAGCTCAAGACAAGAGAAGTAAGCCACCCAACCACAACACCAGTACTGGAATGTGTTTGATGCAGCTGACTGAGAAGGCTGTAAACCTGCCACTACAAATCACCATGCAGAGGAAATATTGGTTACAAGGGGAAAAAAAGTACCCACCTCAATCTTTCTTTACCCAGGATTCTGCGACATCAAAAAATAGTGGGAATAGTGAGAGAAAAAAAAAGTGTTTTAACAAGGCTTACACACCACATCTTTGATCACAATTAAGAAAACAGACATATAATTGTAAACTAATCTGCCTGTATGCTCCATACTCATCTTGTCCTTCCTTGAGGTTGAATGCCAAAGTACAAACACATGTGTAATGACAGTGTACATATTCACCTCCTTTGAAAATCCCTGTGTTTGTGTCCCCAGCTGGCTGTCTGGCTCACCTTCAGATAAGCTTTTGAAAATACTGCCCTTAATCTTTGTGAAATAATTCCATGGTTTGGACAGATGGAATTACTGTTAAAGTGCTTACTACTGTTAATACCTACATAATATTTGAACCAAGGTTGCATATTTGTTTTTTTCGAACCAGATATTGGAAGAAGTTGCCAGTCCTTTACATTTGCCAACTTCTGAATCACAAAAACACTCTCCTGTATCAAAAGTAAATCTGTCTGAAACTATTCGCCCCTGAAAAATGCAGTGGATAATGCCAATCTTTGCATATCCTCCTAAGCAGGGATCTGATACTAGGTATCTCTGTAATAGCCTCTGTTGCGTGAAATTACCAAGCCAATGCCACTAAAGCTCTAATCATTTGCACTTGACAGTTTTGCTGCTTCATTAGTTCCCAATCATTCCATCAGCTGAGAGGTTTTCCATTTCAAACATTAGATGTTCATATTTGTGCTATTGTTTTTTGTAAATGCTAGGAAGGAGAAACAGCACAGTCCTCCTTCATATGCAAATGTACCTCAAGAAATTCAGTGCCATTTGTGCTGCAGAACTTGGGTCTGGTGTGATTTATCTTTGCATACAGGCGGCTCTTAGTGTAGCTACCAATATTTAAGGATTTTTTTTTTCCCATTACCATAATATTTATCAGTCTAAGTGTGATGCCAGATATATTCCTCTTCCTAGACAGATAACACTAGCACAGCAGCACAAATGTCACCCTCTCTGTCTCCAGGGATGACGCTGTAGCACAGATTTGTCATTTTAAAAATCTGCTTCTTATGGCTCAATGAGTTCAAGTGTATTCTATAAAGTGAAGCAGTAGCTTGGGTTAACACTGCAGTATATGGGTTACAGACATCAGAAGTTTTCTCTGATGTTTTTCCCATTGAATTGAAAAGAAAAGTAGCTTTTTTTTCTCCTCTTCCTATTACTAAGTAAGCTCATTGTAGGAACTGAACTAGACAGGTTTGTTGAGCAAAGACTATGTGAGAAAAGAGCTTCTCTTCTCCTAGTTTAAAAAACAAAACAAAACAAAACAAAACACAAACAAATAGAAGAGAAAGAAGCGATTCCCTTAATTTGGAAAGTAGTTCCTGTTAAAACTTTCCTCATTTCAAAAAAGAAAAATAGTGATTGTTTCTCATGTGCTTTTTGTTGGTTTGGTTGTTGTGGGGTTTATTTTGTTGTTTGTTTGTTTGTTTTGGTTGGTTTGTTTTGAGTTTGTTTTGCTTTGTTTGGTGTCGGTTTAGGTTTGGTTTGGTTTGGGGTTTTTTTTTGTTTCTTTGTTTGCTTTGTATAAAATCACTGACCTATTATTCTGGATTAATATATATTGATGACGACTGCATTTACATCCCCTTTCACAAACCTCTGCTTCTGGTTTTGTAAAATAAGAGTATACCCCTGGAAGATGTAGGACAAGTCTTACTGCTCAGTTTCATACAGGAAGTCTTTAGTAGAGCTAGAAATGGAAAGTTAGTCCAGTGCATTTACCAAAATACAATTTCTTCCTAAAACATATTGTCTAAGTACACTACATTGCAAATTGCTGTGTCAGTCACCAAGATAAAGGCATTTCAGGACTTGTGAAAGTTCTATTTCTACATAGTGGAAACATGGCCGATTTCACACATTTGGTGTGGCTCATTTTTGTGGCTTTTCCCCAAAATGGCAAAAATATACTCACAGCATTGTTCAAGCAAGCCCAGGTTGGTTTGTGTTTGCTACAGTCTTCTGGTGTACAGATGTGACTGCTTGTGAGTCTGGGGCTCTGCTGTCTTCTGGAAGCACTGGGCTGCTGTGGCTGCTTTGGGGACCGGTGAAGTCTAGCACAGCATGGCAGCAACACCTGCCCTAAAACCCAGAAAATGGAATGAAAGAAAGGCAGTCATTACACATATCCTCCCCTTTCTCCTTTATCTCCACCTCAGTGTATAGCAGGTTTTTTTATTCTACATTGTCTAGTTTAAATAATAAAAGTTCAACATTGTATTGTAGAAATATTGACAATTTATAGTCCCTTTTCCCAGAAGAAGTAGAAGAAAAACTGTGGAGCTAAGCCACGGATGAGGTCTTAACTTCCATCTAATGACATTCATTTCAACATAGAAGCTTCTGTCAGTGGAATCTATACTGGAAAGCAACATTCTGTGCAGGGCAGCATTTTCTGCACTGACCTGCCAGAGGCTGCCAGGAATAACAAACAAAAAAAAGTTGTTTTCATAGCAGTTGAGTTATGGAAGGCTATTTTCAAGATAAGTTTTAAAAAAAAATATTTCAGTCAAATAGGAATGTGACCACACTGTCTGTCTCCTGATATACTATTATTTATTTTTTTATTATTTCTTTGAAAGTACTCAGCAGAATGCTTAAACTTACAATGTCCTGCTGATACATTCATCTGCAACACTCTTATCTTTTCATCCTTTTTGCTCTGTCTCAACTCTATAAATTCAATCCTCTGTTTCCTCTGGTACTATGATTGACTTTTTCCACACTGCTGAGAGTCAGCCAGATGGCTTGCTCCTAGATCCTAGATCTCATTAAGCCAGGAGTCAGTGGCTTAACAGATCTTTATCTGTATTACCTCATGCTAAGGACAGCAAAGCCGGATCAAATATCTTAACCCAGTTAGATGCTTCTCTTCAAGACAGTTTTGCAATTTTGTCTCATTCCTTCAACTGTAATGTAATAAGTCTGATATGTGTGTCTCTGTGTGTATTTGCGAGCACATGTGCCTACCCCCATGACTTTTCCTTTGTGAATGTGATTTTAGCTTTTCTTTTATTCTACTGAGGCACAAACTGATTTATACAGCTGTCACATTACTTACTCAGATACAAAATGCAGCTGAGTGAATTGCGTAAGAGTACACCNTTATAAAATAATAATAAAGGAATTAACCTTTTATTTTTACCCTTTAGGGTTTAAAAAAAAAATTAAATATGATATAGCAAAATATATTGCTAAGTTACTGTACCTCCTTAGGAGGCTTATCCAGCACCCTGAATCATGTAATTAGNTGTTTTGTTTTGTTTTTTTCTGAATATTACTACACTAACTGTGGACTGTAGGTATCAAAATCACCATTTCTAGTTTTTGTCCAGGTTATACAAAATAACAGTAAGAAGGTAAGCAATTAATTCAAAACCTTATTATTTTTAGGATTAACTAATTCAGTCTAGTTATACTTACTGCTTTACAAACTGTTGAAGAATGTGGAAATATGTTCTTTTGTCCTTAATGTTTACTACTTGAAGCATAATGTTTAAATAAAAACATGCTTAAAATAACAGATTTCAAACATTGTTTAAAATCTACAAACAGAATTTTTCTTAATCTGTGACTCTGTGGATTATTTCTCAAATACATAAAATTTGGTGACACTCAGATTGCTGCCCAAAGCTAAATTGTACTTAATGTAAGAAGTCAGGTAAGAAAGCCAGGAAAAAAAACAAAAACAAAAACAAAAACAAACCAACCAACCAACCAAAAAGCAAACAACAAACAAACAAACGAAACAAAGGAAAAAAAAAACACAAAAAAAATGGGGTATATCTCCCCTGATGTAGCTTTTTTGGCTACAGCAAACTCCTTATATATACTTAATGAGCTGCAAAAATGAAGAGACAATGGATAAGAATGTTCCCTATTTTACTAAGGACACAATAAATAATATACATAAATAATAATATTTATATTATAAAATAATAATAAAGGAATTAACCTTTTATTTTTACCCTTTAGGGTTTAAAAAAAAAATTAAATATGATATAGCAAAATATATTGCTAAGTTACTGTACCTCCTTAGGANGGAGGCTTATCCAGCACCCTGAATCATGTAATTAGTATGTAATTATGCAACAGTTTGGTAACCTGACCATTCTGCTTCTGTAGTCAAAAGTGGTAGGAAAGAGTTACAGGTCTATGAGAGACCTCAAGCATGTTTCTCACGAGCCACCAGATGATACCATTCAATACAGCCACACTGGTTTACACTAGCAAGAGCCATATGGACATGTGGGATGTGTGAAGTCATTCTGCTCATGACCCATACAGCACATGGGAGAAGGAGCAGATGTTACTGTGGAAGGATGAAGATAGAGTAAGGGTCTGAGACGAGAGAGCAAGGCTGAAAGGTAACCAAAACAAATAGTCTTGCTAGTTTTGGCCCAGTGTGTTGGTTTATCCATATATGTCTATGTGACCTGACTCCATGCAGAACAAATCTCGATATTTCCCTGGATTGACTAAAACAAAGAAATTCTGGAGGTGGGTGAAATGCTCCACTTTGTTGACTATTTTATGTTCATAGCTGTTACTGAGTTCTTCATATTCTTGTATAATTACATAATCTTAAATAAAATATATTTGCTTCTGCTTTAGACAAAACAGCTTTCCAGCTCTTCTATAATCTCTCCTGGTATTGTCACAGCTTCAGAAAAAAATAACTTGTATTGTGTAAATATCAAGTTTTTAAAAATTATTAGTTGGAGCATTGCTTTTTTTCCATGCTTAATATTGAACAGAACAACCTGGAAGTGAATCAAGTACTAAATAGAAACAGATAAACTCATATTATCATAGCACTCCCAAGTCATTTCCTCGTCAATTTCATAAAAACACTGTCATCACAACAAAACATTGAGAATGCAGTTGTGACAATAAAATTAAGATGAGAATATAGTAACACTGGGTATGAATGTACACATGCAAAATCTTTTCATTTAGTGAGAAATGTGCTTTCCCTCGTGTGTTTTCAAATACCTTTAAAATGGATAGACTGTTTAGCTCTCTGCTTTTACCACCCCTGCAGCAGGGCTGTCAAACAAACTGCAAATCTGTTGTGATTGCAGGAAATGAGGCCTTTGACTGCACCAGCCTTCTTCACCCACAGATCCAAATATCTGCTCCTTTTTTATGCTATGGAGGTCACCACTAAGATTCTTATTTTTGCATCATAATCAGTTTTTGAAAATGTTAAAAACTACAAACACTTGATCTCATTTGATGGGATGACCAGAATACCCTCTCAAAAAAGGACTTGCAGCTGGCACATCAGGTAATGGGCCATCGCTGAAGCCATATAGAGAGTGGACATCTACTTACACAGAGTAATGGGAAATCCGAATAGTCAGCTTTGCTTTTTTATGTCTGCAGTCCATCATGCTCATTGATGTTCAGATACTTGGTGGGCATTTTATCACAATTAAAGCAATATAGTAGGTTTTTAAGTTAAACTTCTCTCCATAATTTTTTACAGTTGTTTCCCGTTCTTACCTCCTGTCTTTTCTTTGTATTCCTTAAGTTAGGAAGACTCCCCCAGAATGAAACAAATAACTCATAGGTTAATTATTATTGGTTTTACTTTCTGTTAAAAAAATTAAATTAATGAGATCTGTTTCTCTACTTTCCAATTCCCTAAAAAAATCCCAAAGGAAGAGAAAAAGTCAGCTACTGCTTTGCTTGTTTTCTGACATAGAACCTCTAAGACTTACAGAATATTACAGATTCATGCTATCAGGGCAGCGAGCTTTGTCTGCATTAAGTGGGTTTAAGCTTCTAAGAAGCAGTTCTCTAATCTGTACATGATCTACTTCATTCCCTGTCATTACTTGTAAACTGATCTCTGGCTTGAACTGATCTTGTCTGTGTTTGTAAAGAGAGATGCAAAGTAAGTGTTTAACAATGCTGCCACTGTTACAGTATCCTGCTTATAAACTGTCCAGTATCATTTTGAAGTGGCCCGGTGGTTTCTTTAATCTTTTGATTAAATCTATCCAGGGTAACATTTCAAAAGGCAGCAAAGGTCATTTCATGAATATAGAGGTACCTATGCTGTGCACTGTTTGTTCTCACTCCAGGCCTCAACACTGTCCCTCCAAAGAAAAAAATGCATGCAAAATATCTTGTTCCACAGAAGGATTTGATTACTTTTCTCTTGCATATTGATCTTGCTGCTGTGTAAGCCTCAAACATTCATATTGAAATATTTTGAGACTATCTTAGATTTGCAACAGGCAATTCCCCAAAACCTTTCTACTTCAAAACTATTGATTTATTTCTATATATAAATCAAGGATTTTTTAAAAAAGAAATAACAGATTCAAAGTTAAAATTAAAAAAAAGCTAAGACAACATATTATGCACTTCTCCTACAGAGTTGTCTCACATGGATGGAGAGGCTGCACAGCTACTCTGATGATTTGTAATCAGGTACACATACTGCACCAGGAGAAAGGGCAGAGAAAACAATAGCATCATTAACGCCTTGGATAAATCTAGTCCTGCTTGTTCTTCATGCCATTTTGATTATACAGGGGAAAAGAGAAGATACTCAGAATGACATCTGAGTTTTTAAGAGGAATTTGTGTTGGTGTGCTTGACCTGCAGACATTGATTGTGTTGTGAAGAAAATCACAGTGATTGTAACTACAGCTTTCAAAGAATGAAGAAATGAAATATCAGAACTTATCATTTATTTCTAGATAAGAACTGATACATCTTAAGAGATAAACATAAAAATCAGAGTACTTAATTTTCTAATGGTTTATTAGCTAAATAGTAGCAATTTTATTTAAACTTAAAGGCTACAAACACCAAGATCTGAAGAACATGCACAAGAGGACACATCATGTTTTTTTACATATTGAGAGCTTGGTATCCTACAAGTGTCTAGAATTGCTCTGCCACTGAGAAGGAAAAATTGGAATATTTATGATATTACATTTTTTTTCTAAAGCAGAGTGACATTATTGAAGACATCATTTAAAATTCCTTGCTGATCAGCAGATTTATGTCTTAAAATTGGCATTGTCTGTAGTGGTTTTAGTAATATGTTATATTCTAATATTGCAAACAACTAATTTAATGTGTAAGTTATACATTTCTGCTGGTCTTGATAGTTGTTCAGGATTTTTATACATTATTTCTAATATATGTCAGATTTTCTTTCTACATATTATAAAGCTGAGATCTGATACTTCTTTCTGTATCATATAGCATGTTCCCCTCTAAACCATGTGTCAAAAAAGGGGAAATACTTGTATTACAGTTTAGTAGAATGGGCAATACCTAGTATGACCTTATAACCCACTGTATGACTCTACTGAAACAACTCTTACTGGCATCTACAAATACAATTGCTCTGTTTCTCAAGTTTGCATGAAGTTTCTACCTGCCTTACCTTCTCCAGGTTCTGTACCTGGTTATAACATCTAACATAAAATATAGCAATAGTGAGAACAGTGTAAGAAAATCATCTTCCAAGTATTCAGATTCTCTTTATATAGTCACCAGCCACCTTCAAATCAAATGTCTATCCCTGTAAAGCCATCCAAAAGGCATGTGGTAAGTATGAATGTTTAAATATTTGAGAACAGGAGAAGTACAAAAAAATTCTTCGTATCTACCCACAAATGAAGACCCACATCCAACATAATACTCAGGCTGAATGAGTCTTGAACCTGTATGGAGTATGCTGGAAGAGAATTATGAAGGAACGTGATTCAGTTTGCATGGGGAAGTTTATGAAAGGATAGGGTGATGCAGTTGATTTTGACAGCAGTTGGTTTTTAATGCATTTTTAAATGAAGCAAAGCTGTTTAAAGACATGTGGAATAAACCTCTAATCTGTCCAGGCAGAAATGCAGGCTAACAAAAACTAACTGTGATTGTGGGGAAAGAGGCTAGAACAAATGAGTTCAGTTTCTTTAACAGCATGGAGGAACACAAACTGCTGAGACAGAGGTTAGAGGTACATTGCTGCAGAAAACAACCAACAGAAACTCTGCAAGTGCACTCAGTTAAACAAAAAAAAAACAACAGGGTATGATGAAGGTGCTTGTGGATTCTTGCTTCAAAGAGAAAAACTACAGCTCTATTCTCTGGAGTTATAGCACAAAGTAACTGAGTGACATAAATTAGAAAGGGTTTGGTAGAAAGAATTTCACAAGACTAAAAGTCTGCCACTGAAAATCTTGTAATATCTCCCTCATTTCCTCATACCCTAGTGCAATAAGTTGGTTGTAGCAAATGTCTGCACATTTATCACCTGAAGAAAGAACTGATCAGTTGGATGCAGCCTTGACTGCTAACCCTCTTCCTTTTTTTTTTTTTTTCCTTCTCTTCCTCTCCTTTAACCCACACCAATGCAATCAGAGTGTCAAATGACAACGGAATCCTGCCTCCAGGCAGAGCTAGAAATGTCAACCTTAATGGCATCTTGGCCATAGAAACATGAGATGAGACCATCTTGTGTTTCAGCCTTGTAATAGACTGAGTTTCTATACAATTAATGTATGCTACACAGGCATATTGTAAGAAAATGCTGTACGAGTCACCAGTTTCATGTTCATTTTGTCTCCCAGCCGCCCCACCCGAAACTGCAAGATTTCCAGACTACAGATATGACCAAATAAGGGATGAATGTTGAACACTAGCAGGAAATAGGGCAATGTATTTCATGTAGCTCCATAAGGAATTACACATGCTTAGTGATGACTATTTTAACATTGACATTATTAGCTAATAGACTGTGGGTTTTTCCTGGTGATTGATGCCTCACTCTGGTACAAGGTGGAGATGTTTTGAGGTGGGAATGCCATCATGTTTCCTCGCTCTACCCAAAAAGAAGCGCTTTGCAACACTGGAGATAGGAATGAAAGTAACTTGAAGGAGAGGGGATTTGATATAGTATACAAAGTCCATAGTACACATAGACTATAGCTGCATTATACACCAAGTTCATGCATTTTATTATGTTTGGCAGCTCAGAGATTACTGTACAGAACCTGAAAAAAGTTTCACACTTTCCCCACCAGTTTTGCCCAAATCTACCTCTTTCTTCTGTAGAAGCAAGGGTTGCATTTTGACAGAAACTGATGAGGTTTTTTTCTGTCTTGGGGAAAAGTCTACAACCTTCCTCTTCAGGGGTCTTCTTTAAGTGTTTACAAGCTCTTTTTAGATGAAGTAAACACACATGAAAAAACATCACTAAAAGAAAAGCTGTGAGCACTGCAGGAACTTTAGATGCTCTTACTAATTTTTTCTTAACACTGGACTTCTAAAAAAAATATATTTTTCATTAGTTGCACATGTTGATAAGAACCTCTTACAGCTAACATCTTAGTACAAGTGAGGATGTTTTTGCAACCTAATGATGCAGCCTTGCCATTTCCAAGCAGAGGTTGACTAGCCTTTGTACACTGTACAGCAACTAAATATGGCAACCATGATTCTAGTGCCACAAATACTGTTCCTAACAATGACTGATGAGTGTTATGCAATGCAAATTGGTAACAAGATGGCTACATTGTCAAAAACAATCCAGTGAACATTATTACAAAAACACATACTTTGGTCTACCTACAATTAGCACTGTAGCACTAAACAAAATAGAAAATTAGCTAGGAAAAAAATCTACATAAGATGACTTTACTATAAAATTTGGCCTTTAACAATGGTGTGAACAGTGTCATACTGCTCCTTTCTTGTCAGTAAGTCAGATATTCCAAAGAATCAAAATGGAAGAAAATATATATGGCCAGAAAAAAAATAGTCTATGCTATAATAAACCCCAACTATCCTTTGAAATAATCTTGATGTATTGCAATGTACTCTCTTCAGTTACTGCTCAGAGATGAGGAAAATATTGAACTCTTATCCGGATCCTAGGCAAAACTTGTGGATTCCTGGCAAAAACAGAACTGTGGGAGAGGACATGCATGCAAGAGTAACTTTCTGATTTGTAAGTAGAGGGAAATGCTGATATTCATTGTCACGGTTTAGGGTCAGGGCAGCCCCTCAGACCAATAGCAGACACTATCTGTTAACCCCCCTCTCTTTCCCAAAGGTTTCACAGTCATGGATAACCTGTGCGATAGCGTCCAGAGTTAAAGCCACCCCTCAGTCACGTGCCCATCTGTAGGTTGCATCTCTTGCTTGATGTCCTGAGATTTCATGATCCCACTGAGCTAAAAACAGTTCACCTTTATGTTCCCAGTCTAGGTCTATCTGGAACACTTTAGGAGCCTGATCCACTTGCTGGTTGTTTTGATGTTCATCAGTAGCTCAACTTTCAGGTACGTGGGCATCCATGTGACAGAGTTTTACAACTAGTTTCTCCATCCGAGCAGCAATGTCTTGCCACAGTGTGGCAGCCCAAATGGGTTTACCTCTGTGCTGGCAGTTATTCTGCTTCCACAGTTTTAACCATGCCCACAAGGCTTTTTCTCCCATCCATGAATCAGTGTAGAGATAGAACACTGGCCACTTTTCTCGTTCAGCAATATCTAAAGACAGCTAAATGGCTTTT
>VWZY01003739.1:54558-67989 GCA_013399075.1 Chloroceryle aenea | reverse complement strand
TTTCCTTGTGAGTTTTTTTGGGTTGTTGTGTGGTTTTTTGTGTGTGTTTGCTTATTTTGTTTTCTCCTTTCTGCAATGTTTAACAAGTGACTAGACATCTTTGCTAGTGAACAGTCTTAGGTGACTGTCTCTCAAGACTATTGCAGGAATTGAGAAACACATTCGAAGTACTGTCTGCAAGAGGGAAATGTTAATAGCTGACCTCTAAGTAGTAATGATATGTTGTCTCATTTTTATCAATATTTTATAGAATAATAATTTCTAAAAACACAAAGTTACTTGTGTAGTTCATTACTGGTTTTACTTAGACTCTTCCTATAAATATTTGCTTGATTCCTATAAATATTTGCTTGAAAATTTAAATTTCAGTTTGAATTAATTTCTCCCTCTGTACCTGACATTCCCCATTTCTATTACTTGACATTCAAGAATCAATATTGTGCCAGACTGGCTCTTAAGAGGATACTTATAAACAATAAAGAATAATAATTTCCTTATCCACAGAGGCCAAATACGACATTATCACACTACATGATATTGGGCTGCAGATGGTATTCTGATATATACACCCCAATGTAACATGTCCCTGAAATGCTTTTAAAAAGTAATTTATGAGCAAATTCAATAATGGAATTGTAATGCTATTCTCAAGTGTATATAAAAATGGTTATAGATAAAAATAATTTTAATTCAGTCAGTTCTGCTTCTCAAGCTTGAGTTTGTGAGTTAAACCATTACCTCTTTTTGTACATGATTTTCAGTAATAAATACTATATTTAACAATATTGTAGATGATGTAGCAATCACTACTCATATTAACCTGCTATATCTGTGGAATAATAAAATGAAACTGTATCAATGTGAGCTGCCCCAACAAATGTCTACTAGAGGATAGAAGTGCTGGATCTAAATAATAAATATTTACCTTTGAAGAGTGGACCTCTGTTCAGAGGCTGAACTAAGTCTTTAAACTATATTCTGTGCAGAAAAGTGTCACTTTCACTTTTAATGACTTGTTTCCAGAGCTACTATAAGAGGAATTGGGGTATAAAATTCAACTTTTATAATTTGAGAAAAAGACGCTTGTATGGCTCGTTTATTCATTTAAATAATATTTCTTTAACAATTGGTCATATTAGCTGAAAACCAAGTGGGACAAATTACTAAAGTAACTAAAAGGGTGGCAGCAGTGTTTTTTATTTTTTGTTTTTCCCATATGTACCTTCAAGTAAATAATGTACAGTGTACAGAAAGTTAACATGGGCCTTGCCTTCTGCCTGAAAGTAGTTCCTGAGAATTACTGTCCTGTACTTTCCATATTTTATATCACTTTTCTCTACCAATCAAAAGTACACACGTGGAAACTCTTGTCAGTCAGCCACCTTATGCCTGGATGTGCCTCCATATTTAAGAATTAATTCGGTGTTTGAGTTACTTTGTTGCTCTTTGGGTGGAGTTTAAGTTACTGTTTAATATAATAGGAATGTATTTTTTCCCAAACTCAAGACAGTCAAAAGACTTTCTACGCAAGCACATAAAATGTCAAGACTGATAATCTTTAAGTGGAGGTGATCTAAAAGATAAGTGGAATTGTTTCCTGAATTGTTTTGTTGGGTTTTTTTGTTCTAGTTAGCAAAATACTTTTTGAAATTCCTAAAGTTTGAACATGGGAGCTTTTAAAGAAACAGGGAGAGGTATTCTCTTATATAATTAAACACTGAGAAAAAGCCATCTCCATCCAGAGGAGACTGGGATTTTAGTTATACTGAAAAATGTGAGTTTTACTGGCATGGGACCTTGAAAAAATAGCCTCACTTCTGTCATAATACATAATAAGAAAAAAAAACATGAAAACAAATCTACTATAATTGACAGTGACTTTCTAAGGGTTATTCATATTTCTAAAGGTTATTCATAGTGGATCCATAATCTGTGCACAGTTGTGCTGCCTCATGCCTTGTCTGTGTTCTGCTTTTCATGTTTAAAGTTCCATTAAAATTACTGTTTCTCTGTTTTTTCTGAGTTTATAGTTCTTGAGCTTGAAGCGATCCAGATATTTGTGTAATGTTTTACCTTAAGTTATTACTCTATCTTCATTTCACTTCAAGTAGGATCACCACTTTTCATGGCTAGATATATTTTTCATGTTCCACTTTCAGTACTAGTATAAAGTAGTATGGTATGTTTTACCATGTCTCGTATTTTTCTCTAAAATATGCATTTTCTTCCTCATAACTGAACATTAGATGTTTTGACTTACAGTGTTTTAAATAGCACTTACTTTAGTATTCTTTAAAAGATTGAGTCCTGAACAGTCTGTATGTACAATTGAAATAAGTTTTAATTTGAAAACCAGCTTTAGGAGATTTCTTATTTAACAGGTTTTCAGTCTGCATGTTTATGCAATGAAACTACCTTCTCAGCTACTCTATTAAATAAAAGGCAACGTAATAAATTATATGTGACATTAAAAAATGGAGATACTCAGAAATTGAGTATAAAAGATTATAGGTTATTTAATGATAGAGATTTCCGATTCATGTACAAAGCTCAGTGCCTCAGTATGTGATATTTCAGTATATAATCTGTTTGTATAACTAGTCCTTCCTTACCCTTATTTTCTTGGTTTTGCCCTTTAAGTAGTACATCAAAAAAAAAGCCAAGGTTTTAAAATGAGTTCAGAAGGTTGAACTGATTACTTTGTTAGTTGAAGTAATAATCTGAAGTTGCATATGCCACAAATTGGGTGAAATACGCAAAGGTACTTTTTTTTTTTAAATTCTGCCATTGTATAATGTCTGAAGTTGTACTTATGACAAAATCATTTCTTGCCTATTATTTGGATTGTACCCTGCAATGGATTATGATAATTATTATTTTTAAAAATCTCTGCCATGAAAAGTCTCTGTTGCTCTATAGTGCAATGTGAAAGACAGACATACAGTATTTTTTGACAGAAAATGTGAACTATTATCATTTTTGCTGATGTATGTAGTAATGTTTAGATTCTGTGAAAAAAATAAAACCAACACAACAAACAAACCACTGAGGAGAAACCCTAAGATTATTTGGCTGCAAGCTGTAAATATCTTATTATGCCTCAACATTTTAATGTGGTGCTATAATGAACTGTCATAATTCTGAAATCTTTTTTATCTGACAAAAGATAATATTTGGTACCTAGCCTTTGAGATTCAATGATGACTCATCAGTCAGGTACACCAGGTATATAGCCTGAGATTTATTGTGAAGCAAACAGTTTTCCTACCTCACAGATTTTGCTATTTCCTTACATTAATGTTACTGTTATTAACAAGACACGATAGACATGGTAATTCTTGTCCAGATTAAAAGAATTTGATTGTAGTACACTTCTGATACTTCATACATCTATGTATAACAGACTTTCATGCTATTTTAAAGAGCAACAATTAATTATTTGCTTTTCAGGTATAAAACTGTTACATTCAAAATTTGAGGCCTCTTTGCTCAAAGGGAAAAATGTGCCGCCTTTATTTCTTTAACTCTGTATGTAAATGGAAGATAAACTGATATGCTGTAAGCAATAGATTAGGGATGCTATTGTATTAGGAAGAATATTTGCCTTAATGAGAGTGATTGTGTCTATGAGTAGTGTAACACTAAAGGAGGTCTTTAGTTGCCACTTTCTGAAACTCTGTTCTAGATATTGCTGTAGTATTTCTATTTCCATTCTTGCCTCAAAACACTCTTGGAGAATATAATCAGAAGCTTCTTAAGGACTTGAAGTACTCTTTTCAGGTGCTAAATGTCCAGAGAACAATAATGAATCACTATGTAGAGATGGAAGTCTTCCTTGAATAAGATTCATCTCTATTTCCCAGATATACCTTCACACTTTGCTGACTCACTTCTATAGTCAGGCTTACTGTAAAAGGCAAACTGCTGCTTCCTTACATTGTTTTCAATTAGCATTTCCAGAATTTTTCTTACACGCTGTTTCTTTTTTCTGAAATTATTCCTTGCATTGAATTAGAATTGCAAAGTCAGAGCAGATTTAACAGGCAATCTCACGATCCTTTGTTGATGGGTGCAATGTTGTCTCCTTTTTTAAAAACTTAAGACAATGAATGCATAGCAGGTTTTTGTTAGGAATATTGTTTTGTTTTTTTTCCTCTTTGATTTATACACAGAAAACAAGGTCTAGTCAGATCAGTAGTTAAACAGTGTACTGTTGCTTTGCAGAGATTTCATTCAGGGTTCTCCTTCCACATGCAGCAAACAAATTAAGGAAACCTTCCTACATTACAGGTGGCTACATAAAATTTGAAATTGACTTTTTTTTTGGTTATATTTCACATATTTCATATACACACATGCACATATACCTATATATATTTAATTAGATCACAGTAAATATATGCATATCTGTATGTGCACATCCACTTGTCTGTCTATGTAGATAAGACTCATAGCAGACTTTAACTCTTTCTCATACATGATCTTTAATACATTTCAAATACTTTCTTTGCAGAATTTGGAAACCGATTTAGCAGAGGCCAGAGAACAAATGAAAGAGTTGCGCAGTATATGCAGTAACTTGTCATCTCAGTTAGCTGTGAAACAGGAAGAATTCTCCCAAAAGAATTGTGATGTGATTGGAGCTAAGTATGTATTTCATGATTTCATTACCTTTTAAGTCTGAATCTTCTCAAAAAGACTACTGTTCCATTTACAAAGCAATATCTTGCATTAGAGGTGTTTGTGTGCAACAGCGTATTTTCCTACCATCTTGTTCCATGAGATGCAGAGCTTTTGGAAATCTACCAGTAGATTACAGTTTATGTACAGGTTCTGTGATATATTTTCATTCTTACTATATTATTATCAGTTTTTGAGTAGGGATGGACTTTTAAAATTAGTATTGGGGTCAAAGAACTACTAATCTCCACCGAAAGTAACAAAACACCACTATGATTAGTGACATAAATATTTAGTTGGAGAGGCTAAATGCCCTAAACTTGGAAAAGCTTTAAGCCTAACTTTATATTTTTAATTATAGTCAAATTTGACAACTCAGCAAAAGTCTACATAGGCCTGCTAAAGGATTACAGTGGAGTGATTTAAGCTTTATCTTAGGTCTCAGACACCAGTTCTTTACACTGAATCTGTAAGATTAGGGCTGCATTGTTTGAGTCATGAAAAATAATGATCAAATTAATTATATGAATTGACTAAACTACTGAATTCCTCAAAATGAAGGTAATGCCAGAAGACAATTGGTACCTTTAAGTGGATTGTCTATTTTTCACCATTTCATTTCAGAGGCATACACAGTGTTTATCACTCCTATGTTAGACAAATATTATTCCCTTCAATATTCCCTTAGACTGTGGCTATGCCTGAAGAGCTGTATTTGGAGTGCAGAAATGATTGGTATGTACACTCCTCTTTGCTTTCCAAGCAGAAATAATCATGCTGTAGGGAGTAAGCATCTAAGTCTGTTGGGGAAAAAGATAGAAATATGATTTTTAATGCCTCTGACCTAAATTGTCATCCTAGTATTTCTTGAAATCTTTACAGTAAAAATGATGTCTTCTTGTTTTCATATTTAAATGGTATAGTGCTTAAGTTTTCAAAAGTCAATAAAAATAGGCAAATTTAATGGGAAGTTGCAATGGGAAGAGGCAATCACTGCAATTTGTGAAATTCATCAGTGGACTCATAGGCTTTATTGTATCTGAAATTATTCTCAGAAATGTGTATATGTGTGAGAGGACTAGGGTTTGCAAAGAAGACATTTTTAAAGACAGGTAGTCAAGATTTGCAAAGTTAGTGTATGTTGATTGCAATTTAGGATATCGCACACTAAGCTGACCGAATCATTGAACTTAAAATTTCTCAAAAGATTTTCTTTGCTATTCACTGAAAAACAAACTATTTTTTTTTTTTTTGTCACAGGCATCTTGTTTAAATACGCAGTTCAGATAAATAATTTTTGAACATAAGTTCTGAACTTTAGGTAGCAAAGAGGTGGACAACATACTTATTTTCCAGTATATTTTTCAATACAACAGATGCAAAATTTATGGAAAAGACTTTGTCAAACTTTTTTCTGTGTGCTCAAAAGTTTCCTTCCTAGATATTTAACTGGTATATAAGTTATACTGGACATGTTATAAATGTATATGTTTGATCTATATCTTTGTAATTCAATGTCTGTTAACCTTTCTTAATGAGAGGCTTTGGCTACAAGTTTCTTGTTGACATTTATATTATGAAAAAAGAAGGCTTATGCTATAAATGGCTTACATTATATAAAATATTCTCACTTTCAGGCAGTAGATTTGGTAGTTAGCAATACAAACTAGGAATTTAAAATAGTATGTATTTTTGTAGTACAGGATACCGAAGTTTCTCCTTATCTTCTCAAGCTGTCAGTAGATAAATAAAACTATTTTCCTATTGTTCTACATTGTGTCTGGTTTAATGAAAAAAAAAAAAAAAGTGTGTACACGAAAGCTAAACTCTTATTTAAGTTAGAGAAAGCAACAACTCCAGAATGAAAGAAAACAGTGTGAAAATAAAGTCTTTATATATTTCACCTTCGTATGTGAAGATCTTAGAACTGTGTTGAATCATGATTGAAGTATTTGTTTGTTCCTTTTTAAATGATAAATTTTTTTTGTTACCCTTGTGTATAAGTTAGTCTTATAAAAGTATATGACATTGACTTCTCAGTTTTCATTTAATGTTGGCAGAAAATTATTTGACAAATAGGGTGGAAAATAGCCCGTCTCCATACTATTTCCAGTTTCCCATAATCAGTTTCAAACTTTTGGAGCTGAAGACAATGTGATTTGCAAATCTCTCTGTTCTCCCCACTGCTCGCTCTCTCTGCTGCGTTGCCCACCTTCCCCACCCTCCACTTTTTAAAAAAACCAAAACAAACAAAAACTGAAGCACAGTTGTGATTATTAGAAATAAGCTCTGGAGGAAGAAGGCAGCGAAACCACTTCCTCTAGTGTTGTCTTTCATATGCAGTATACGCAGATCCAGAAAAATGATCCTTTTTGTCTGACACCTTGGTGATATTGTCTGTAATTTTTACAGTAGGTGCGAAAATCGTTGGAAAGATAGTCTTTAAGGGTCTGTCTATATGCATAGTGATCTGGTGCTGTGTGCGGTGTTTCTTGTGCAACTTGTAGATCTCTTCTGCATGTCTGTCACTTTGTTAGGAAGAGGTTTTTTCAGTTTAATAGTAACTGTGTCTGTAGACGAAGAGAATTTTTTTCATTAAGGGGTAGTCTTTTTCAGCAAATTTTAGCAGGGATCAAGATTTTGAAGAAATACTCCTGTCTAACTCTGGCCCTACAGAATAGCAGGTGTTTTTGAAAATCCCATCCAGTGTCAGTAAAGTCTGTCACATACTTCTGAATTATGGAATATAAATTTTCTAAGACCAGTGAACAGGCAGTATATGCAGAATCCATCCTGCCCAGCATATGTCTTCAAGAAGCTACCACCTTTCTTTGCTGCCTTTACTCTTAAAAAGCACTCTTGATCTCACTGGGTTTAATTTGAAACTCCTGAAGTAGCTATAAAATGCATTTCCTTGTTACATTTTTTATGTTTACATTGAGTACAGATTTTCTGGATCTGTTTAGCCCCTGGTAGCCTTCCCATTTTCACATTCTTGAAGAACATTAAAACTTCCTGGGTTTTTTTGTGATCAACTCCAATGCATCTGTCCAATTCTTGTTTTAAAATTATACTAAATATCAGGATTTAGAACATTGTGTTTAGCACTGAGCACTTGATGGTCTGTGTGTTAAGTGTCACAGAGCTCTGATGGAACTCTGAAGATCAAACTAGAGAGGGTTGCTTCACACACTGAGACCCGAGCCTTGTGCCTTGCTGTCACAAGTATCCAGGAAATACTAAACTGTTTGCAAATGTAGTAAACTTTATTCTAAAATTACCTCTGTGTTCCTATTAGAAGTGTGTGCCATGACTTTGTTCTTTTGATTAGTTTTTGCCTAAATCTATCTCTGATTATTTTACAACCACTTTTTTTTTTTTCTTCCTCCCCTCCCCCACCACTGTTGCTGTTTACCTCTACTCTGTAAATTATGAGGCAGTCAGATTTCTGCTCAGCCCTTATTTTGTCGCTCTGGGATTTTCAGGTTATTCTTTGTTATGTGCTGTAAAGTATTTCATATTATCTATGTCATTCCCCTGAGAAGCTATAATTCATAGTACCTGTCACTATGTTGTAATTCTAAACTACAGGTGATGGAATATACGGATTTTGTGAATTACCCCAAACTCTCTTATATTCCCTTGGTAACAGGAGTCGCTGATGTACGTGGGGTTATTGCTCCCTGCGGGCAGTAATTTTGTACCTCCCTTTATTGAACTTCATGAGCTTCCTGTCAGCCCATTGTCCAGCCTGTTGAGGTCCCTCTGGATGGAAGTGCGAACATCTGATGGAACAAACACTGCCCTAAGTTTTATGTCATCAGGAAACTTGCTGTGGTGCACTCTGTCCCATTGTTCAGGTCATTAATGAAGATGTTAAAAAGTATTAGCCCCACTGTTAGCCTCTGGGATACTCCCCTAGTGCCTGGTATTCAAATGGACTTTGTGCTGCTGATTATTTAAGCCCAGTAGTTCAGCCAGGTTCATGTTCACCTTTACTGTCTGCTTATCTAGCCTGTACCTCATCAGTCTATCTATGAGCATTTTATGGGAGACAGCGTCAAAAGCCTTGCTACACTAACAGTAGAAAACACTGCTCTCCCATCATCCACTGAGCTGGTAGTTTCATCAAAGAATGCTGCCTGGTTGGTTAAACATAATTTCCCCTTTGTAAATTCATAATGACTACTCTGAATTATGATCTTCTTCTTTATATGGGCCACCACCTTCCCAGGGACTGAAGTGAGGCTGACTGCTCTAGTTTCCCAGATCCTTCTTCTTGAACAAAGGAGCAACTTGCTTTCTTCCCGTCTCCAGGAACCTCCCTTGATAGCCATGACATTTCAGAGACTAAGTCTCTCTCAACGCTCACAAGTCCATCACATCAAGTCCCATGGACATGTGTATATACAGTTTGTTTAAACATTCCCTGATCTGATCCTCCTCCACTGAGACTATGAGACCCAAGAACCTGTGACTGCTGGAGGTGTTACCTTTAAAGACAGTGCTGAAGAAGGCATTGAGTGCTTTTGGCACTTTTCCTGTCCTTGCTTCTATATCTTGTAGCCTTCCTTTTACATTTGAATTTAGTCAGAAGAGGTCCTTGTTCATCCATACGAGCCTCCTGCTACTTTTGCTTTACTTCTTGCTCGTTGGAATGGACTTTTGTTCTTGGAGCAGTAAATCCTTGAAAATCAACTAGCTCTCATGGATCTTTCTTCTCCTCAGGCTGATATTATACTGAATTCTTCCAAACAGGTACCTGAAAATGCCTGTCTGCTTTCCTGAAATCCAGGGTTGTGATCCTGCTTTTTGCCTTTCTTCCTTCTGTCAAGATCCTGAACTCCCATTATTTCAAGGTTGCTGCAGTTAAGGCTGTCTGACCTTTACATGCCTGAACAGTTCTTCCTTGTTTGTAAGTATCAGGTCCAGTAATAAGTCTTCCCTCATCAGTCTGTTCATGACATGTGGCAAAAATTTATCATCAAAGCACTCCAGAAGCCTCCTGGATTGCTTGTGCCCTGCTGTGTTGTTTCTCCAGCATATCCTGGAGTCATTCAAGTTCCTCATGAAGTCAGGGGCCTGTATACATGAATCTCTTTCCAGTTATCTGAAGAGGACTTCATTCTTCCTCCTGATCAGAAAGGATCAGCAGGCAGACACTATGTCATCTGCATTGGTCTACACACATCTGACCCACACAATCAGCTGGCTCATTGCCTATCCCAAGACAGAGCTCCATCTATTTACACTACTCTTTCACACAAAGAAAGATGCTTGCTTCTTTCTATCCCAGCCTGTCCTTCCTGAAGAGTCTGGATCCATGAATGGCAACACTCCAGTCCACCTTGTCTCTGTGATCTCAGTAAGCCCTGCAACTGCAGAGAGAGATGTAATTACTCCTGTTACTTCTATTAATTGTACTTATTTCTCAGGAAGACTCCTAAGAGCCTCTCTCATATTGATGTCCTATCATCACTCCCTTAAGTATGGGCATATGCTTGATGGGGTCCTTGCTGTGCCTTGTATTGCTTATCATGAGGTCTTGCCTGCCATCAATCTGTGCCCTTTGTTTGGTAGCCCAGGCCACATCTCCCTCACTTGTTACTTGGTCAACATCTCTGTTCCCCACCATTCCTGGTTTAAAGGTCCCCCACCAAGCTGACCTGTCTGTTATCAAAGGTGCTTTATTTTGTGAATGTCTTTGTATTGCGCCATTGGTGCTGAATAATTCCTGGTAAGATTGAGCAGCATTTCCTTCTTGTGTAAAAATGAAATAAAAGAATGTTCCCCTTGTGGATTTGCAATGTAAAAGTAATGCCTCATTCACTAAAGAGGACAAAAGTAGTGGTAATATGTAAATACAAGTTACATGCTGTGTTTGGATGTTTACATACAAATTTAAGAGCAGAGTGATCCACAGTTACTACCAACATTTCCATGAGTATCTGAGGGTTCAGGGTTATGCCATGTTTTTCCTTTCTATAACAAAATGAAGATCTGGTTGAAGAACCTCTACAAGATTCATATAATCTGTGTTTTAACTTCAGTGCGAAGATGTTTGTAATTTTTTACTGTATAGTTAGGGAAATGAAACAAGCGCTTGTCTGGAAGTCTATTATACATGATGTTGGAAAGTGCTATGTCTTTATTTCTGCTGCTGTGCTTGTGTACAGACTTAAATTAGTGCGTATGTAGTACATACTGCAGTTGTACTTTGCTTTTTTTACATGAAGAGTGTTTAATGCGCCTCTTTGGTTGTTAATTTTGTGGAGCTACTTTACATCTCATTAGAAAAGAGTAGAACTTAAACACTATTAAGTAATCATGTCCCTAAGCATTCTCCTGTACTGGACTGTTAACAGGCTTTTTGAAACTGTGCTTTTTAATAAAATGAAGTTTTCTGACTGTGCTATTGTGGTACATGTACTTTAATTTTTTATATATTTATTTAGTGAACAATTTAGTGAACAGTCAACATATTAATTAGTTGAAAAGGTTTAAAAAACGCTGTTTTGAAAGTTTCCTTAAAATTATTTGTCATTCTGCAGTTTCTAAGGAAAACAAAACATCATTTGTATAGAAAAGGTAAACAGCAATACCAGTCTTTGCCTGGACATCTCCAGCAGCAATACAAAAATGTAATGATAACTCCTGTTAGCCTCAGGGAAATAGCATATGTGCTGGACATCACCAACAAAAATCTTTGATGAAGTAAGGAAGAAAAGTAGTTGGAATGATAATCCTGTATTTCAGTATCTGTAGGTAATATTAGTGAATTAAACAGGTGGTTAAGTAGAAAATACATATAAAAGAAATTAATGGAGTCATCTGAACTTTTAACATGTATTTAAAAAAAATTTCCAATGTTTTAATGATTGTTTATAATAAAGAACAGTTACTGATCTTCATTTCCCCCTTACTTGATAAGATCTTTCAGCAGTACAGTAAAATTCTCAAGCAGACTGATTATGCTAGATCTATCCTATGGTTGCATTACAATGCAATTCCTTTTTTTGTGGATTTTTTTTAGGTTACAAAACACACACCAAAGTTTTCTTCGCTTGTGGTTGTTGCAGTTTGCTGAATATGCAGACAAAAGTAAATTATCAGCAGAGATACTTCATATTCTAGAGAATAGATGGATTTCAGAAAGGAGACTTGCTTTACACATACTCAAGAAGAACTTTTATATTTTTTCTAATAATTTAGTTTAAAAAATTAAACTTATTTTACAGTCCATATGTACTAAGTATTATACATTTTGACACTGCTAAAGAGTTAACTGAATATTGATTAGAAAGTGGTGATGCAGTAGTGAAAATCCATTTATTTTAGAGCAGTTAGAGCATTAAAGGGAAATTGAAAAGCACTGCATTTTGAAACTTAACTGTTTTGTAGATATTTCACAAAAGTATGTGATAAATATTTTATATGTAACTTCTAGTGTTTAAAAGGCAATTGACAGAAAAATAAATCAAAATAGGAAGCTCATTATCTACAATAAAATTACTTGAACACAATTTTTTAACGGATGTCATTGTTGTTCCTTTTCTTAATTTCTCTTTATTGCTTGTTTTACACAGGAATGCGTTACAGGAGCTGCAGAATCTTTACAGACAAAACACTGAACATACAGCAGAGCGGGCTGAACTAATAAAGCAGCTTCAGGCTCTTAATACTGATACACAGAAAGTACTGAAGGACCAAGAAGATACTCACACAGCTGAAACAGCATATCAAAAAGTATGTTACTCTGCTTTATGATCATAGGGTTCATTTTAATATCCATCTGTACAGTATCAGTGGACAGAGTAATCAAAGCACTATGTAGTCTTCTATCCTTTAGATCTCTGGATCTTTGTTGTTCCCAAAATATGGTTGGCAGAGTAACGGATTCTATTGTCCTAATTACATATCTTGTTTACATTGGATTAGTGAGCCTTAAAACTTAAGATTTAGTTGCATCTGAAGAAAAATAGAAGTGAATTGCCAAGCATATAAATTTCTATAGGTAATTCTGTGTAATCTGCGTTTTTCTTCCTCCTCCTCTCCTAGAGTTTTCAATTACTAAATTCTCCTGTTTGTTTCTCATAATTTAGAATAAATTCCTTTCGCTTCCAAATAATGTAATTGTGTGAGTCTCAGATAATTTTACTGGTTTGAGATGCAAAATCCTGCTTAATAAAAATTAACTGGAGATGCCATAATAGTTTTGTAAATGGATAACTAATTCCAAAAAGTTAAACTACATTTACGGAAGTGATTCCTATTTTTGAATCAATACCGGGAAAAATGCTGATCCTGAAGAACTGGCACGTGCAGTAATGAGAACTTGTCCTTTTGGGTATAACAGATTATATGGATATGTTTTTCAGTCTGTAAGAAGACATTTTTCCTTCCTTTGAAACATGGAGAAGGAAGAATACAAGGAAGAAGTTCTGTATACAACTTTTACATACTTTCTACCAATCCTGGAGATGTTTTCTGAAACTGTGTATTGTCTGTGCTTTTTCAAAACACAGGTGTTTCCCTTTATCATCTTACTTTGAGTATGAAGTCTTGTGAAAAAATTGTGAAGCTAGGCCTAAGACAAGCCAGAATTAGTACTGGATTTCTAAAGATGTGTTTGATTAATGCTTTATAGAACATAGGGCCCAGCACAGTCTTGTGTATTTAACTATGTACAAGTTTATTGTCACATGCAGTGTTACTAGATGCTGTCATTCATTCACTGTAATAATAATAACA
>VWZY01003739.1:0-27288 GCA_013399075.1 Chloroceryle aenea | reverse complement strand
GCCACTCTTACCCAAGCCTGTAGCGTTGCCTGGGGTAGTTGTACAAGTACAGGACTCAGCCCTTGCCCTTGTTACACCTCTTAAAATTGACCTTGGTCCATTGATCCAGCCTGCCCAGATCCGTCAGCAGAGTCTCCCTACCCTTGAGTAGATCAACACTCTCTCTCAACTTCGTGTAATCTGTAAATTTACTGAGGATGCCTACACGGCAGATTTAGTAATACAGTCCTTGAGGTTTTTTAGCTAAACTTTCCCATTATGTTATGCATTGGAGTTATAATTGCCCTTTATTGGTATAAATCCAGTAGCATTCTTCTAAATCTGTAATGTCAAAATATGAAAAGACATGACTTAAGTTGCAGTCCTGCATCAAGAATTCACCATTTAGTCTCTCCAGAAAACCCCACACGTATCTTGTCAGCCACTGTTTCAGCTCACAATGTTTCTGTTTCTTCAGCTGATAAAATTAATATTTCTACCCAATGTCTTCAGTGTTGTATCCTGGCATTGATCTAATCTGTGCATGCAGAAAAGTTCTCCAGAACGTTTCAGTAAAGATTCCAGCTTCCCATGTTTGTTTGTTTTTTTCTTGACTTGTTTTGGGATTCCATACAACAGAAAAGAGTTGAATTCAAGAACATGACTATTTCCAGCTTTATCCTATGGTATCTTTCATGATTCAGTTGGGTAACAGAAGGTTGTTCAGAAAGAGACATCTTTTCTGTTTCTGCTTCCTGTACCTCCATATACAGTTAAAATACCTACCAGTTATTTATTTACATTAGATTTTCTATCACAAATTTGCGTGTTTATTGATATTACAGAGCCTTTTTATTTCTGGGTTTTTTTTGCTATTTGGCTTAGTCTTCTGTAAATGTGTTTTAGGATCCATTAATGAAAAATCTTCTATTGTTGCCCTTTACTGACTTAGAGTAACATTCTTTGCACATAAAACTGGACATTTTCTTACTCCTAAATATTTAGAAGTGCTTAAAACATTAAAATTTGCATATGTTTTATACATGTATGTCTAAATTTACCATAAAATTTGAGGACTGAATTGAAAGTAAAATTTTTGAACCTCACAGCGGCAGCAACAAAGTTTCAAGTTGTGAAAAGGGTATTACATGTGCTATCTTTCAAATTGCAGAAATCAAATTACAGGATATATTACTACATTCTTGGTAGGAAAATTAAACAATTTGCCTTTGTAGCAAAGATTGCCTTCAAATTACCTGTGTGCAGCTGTAAAGCCCAGACCCAGCTCCATCTTTCCACACAGTAGTAGTATGATCACTAAACAGGTAAAAACCTATTGATAAAATAAAATGTTTCTTAACATGCATCACAAATCCCACCTGTTCTCACAGGGAATTATTTCCATGTCCATGAAGAGTTAGAATTTTTCTCTATTTTTTTTCATTCCATGGCCTTCTGAAAAAGATTCACAGTGCAATCCCAGGTAGCTATATATAAAGTGGCTGTGTGTGTATAAACAAAAACTGTTGTGTACTCATAGTATCTGATCACCTTTGATTAAAGCAGGAAGACTATGAATTTTACATTTTTTTCTGTTCTCTTTTCCACTCTTCTCCGTTCCTCTATAGAGTCTCTCTAGCTCGTTACTCATAGCAGTGTGGTGCTGGTTGGACCACTTTTTTTCCTTTGTTGTCCTTCTCTTTGGAAACAAATGCAGTGCTTTGACCTTTTTTATTCCTCAGTTCAGAGAACTCATGTATTTTCCAAGTTTTCTGTATGTAAACTTAAAATTTAACTAGGGAACATTTTTTAAAAAAAATAATACATTCAGGACTTGTAGGAAAAAATAGTATGGAAACGTGGAAGATAGTAGTTTTATTTAAGATCTTAGTTTTATTCAAGAAATCGGCAACTTTGAAGATTTAGGTATGTTCGTCTTGGGTTGTTCTGCTTCAAACACCAGGAAGGGATCTATCTGGTTTTGTGCAAACTGCTTTGTGATTAATTTGCTTTTGTGATTAAAATCTTTACTGATATTATAAATATCTATTGACCGAAGTAAAGTTTTGGATAGCTTTATCGGAATTACTAGGAATAATGTAAATCAGTAATCTTACAGTTTCAGCGAGATCTGCTCCTACTTAGTGCAGTATTATACTGACAATATAAAACCCCATAAATTTGGGAATATGGTTTCAAAAGGTCATTAAAACTTTCTTTCAGTTTCTTTTTTTATGTAAAGGAACTGACAGGGATATACAAAATAAGGCCATTTGACATTGAGATTTTAAATCTCAGTCAGGCACATATCAGAAGCAGGAAAAACCCACGCCCAAATGCCAAAGACATCTTTGCAATATGAAAATTCTTATGTATGTGATATTATATTTCTTCCTCTTTTTTTTTTTTACTACCTTTTGGAAACACGCATGATTTAAAGTAAAAGTGTGATATACAGTGCGTTGTAAACATACAAAGCCCTTGTTAGCATAATATTGGAAGGTAATGGTCAAAGTAAAAAAATCTAATTGCTAATTAAGAGACTATTTAAGATTAATTTAATGGAATAGTCAAAATGTTGAAATATACAGTATTCAGGAAGACTTTATCCTGAATTCCTTTTGTTATGTATCAGGTATTTTGCAGTGGAAATGGCAGCATGCAACAACAATAATTACAATTAATCTTAAGTTTTTGTTTGACTTTATGTAGTTGCATAATAGCATTTTACCTTATCTTTAACAAGGGTGTGTTAGCATTTCTCTGTCCTTAACGAAAGTTATTCAGAAAATCAGAAAGTCTAATTTGATGAGGTCTTTCTTTATTTGCCATAAGGACATATGACATAGAATGAACAAGAAAGCTGCCCAGTTTAAGTGTTACTTTTGCATATTCTTTCTCCAGATTGCTATATGAAGCTGTACATAATATAAACACATATTCTTGTCTCTAGTTAGTCACATTATAGTTAATGGCCATATGGTCATTATGGTATAAGATCTACTGTCTGTTGTATTTATATTCCTCAAGCATATTGTTCCTTCAACTTCACAGTGTGCTAAACTATTTCAAAGGGAAAAAAATCCTTTCCCTCTTGTTTCTGGTTGTCCTATCAAGTGTAACCTTGGACCCTTACAGAGCAATTAGACCAGCCTCTATCCCCTCCTTTGTAATGAGGTTTCTTGCATTTCTGAGTCTATAACCCTTTAGTCTTCCCTAATGGGACATCATTATTCTGAAAGAAACAATGTAAATGTAAATGAATATTCTCATTAACGAGTCACAGAGAAACCTTTAGTGGTAGCACTGTGGTAATTCTGCTTGTTATTTCTCTGGTATTCCATGCAGATTTTTTTTTTTTTATAATTCATTATTAGTATTCAAAATTACTACTTCTTTAATTCTGCATGTCTTTCATAATCCAGTGTTCCAACTAGTTCAACCATGTCCTTGTTTTATTCTCCAGGAACCACCTGTGAAACGTTCAAGGTCTCTGTCCCCAAAGAGCTCTTTTAGAGAGTCAGAGGAGCTAAGGAAGCTTAAAATAGCTGAACAGAAGATTGAAGACTTAGAGAAGACACTACAGCTAAAGGTGAATGTTAAAAAAAATAAAAATAAAGAAGTCCTCTAACTATAAGATTGCATAGATAAAGATATACCAAAATAAACAGACATTTTAAAAATGCAAAATGCACATATAGTTATGGACTGTGTGTTCGCATAAGAGAGCTCTTTTTGCTTTTTTTCCTTTACTGTGAGGAATCTTGTGTTGGTACTCCTGCAGTCCTCTGGAAGCCTAAGTCAAGCTGTCATCGATAATGTGTGCTTGTTAAATACATTTTCAAAGTTTGTGTCTGAGGATATGTATTCTGAGAAACTCATGGATTCATATAGAAATATAGTGAAGCAGAAAGTACAAAGAATTTTTTTTTTTGTAAAGTGAAGCCAGTATTTTAAAATGCTAAAGTCAATTGCTTATAACAGATTTTCCCCTTGTAGTACCTTTTTAGTGAACTATTGGTTTCAAATTGAACCTCAGAATGAGAAACGCAAACCCTGAGTCATATTTTCTTAAATCTTCACAATTCATATTTTCATTCTTGTTTCTTGTTTATTATAAAGCAGAAGTGGTTATATTGAACATGCTGTCATAAATGTCAGGTAAGTGAAAAAAATTGAGAGAGCCCTACTAACCATAGTCCCAAGCTCCTACTCACGCAAAAAGGACACTCATATGTGATAGGTTTAGAAAAAATATGACTGGGAATTATATTTTAGCACAAAGGCAAAAGTTCATCATGCTGTATACCTGAGAGGGCTTAATGTAGTGTCTTAACACATGTGGAGTATGTGAAAAGGAAAGATGGTTTAGACTTCAAATTCAAACTTAGAGGCTGTCTTGCCTAATTAATTTTGTTTTGTTTTGTTTTGTTCTTTTCTCTATTGAGAAATGTAAGGCGTGTCCTACCAGCTCTACCTGGGAGCTGATCGTTGGCACACCTCCTGTTTGTTGCTCTTAGTTGGCCTGACAGACACTGATGCTACAAATTATTCTGGTACTATGGACTACAGCTGCTCCGCCCTTGGCAGCACAATTTACACAACAGTGTGTATGGTTGTTTTATTAAGAGAGTTCTACATTTGTTTGGGTTTTCTTCTGGGAAGAGGAGTGAAGAGAAACACTCTGTTTTTTCTAAGCAGGTACAGAAGAAAAAGGACTGTTATTCTCTCTACATGACCTCATAATATAATTTTTAATGTTTGCCATATTGTCTTGCCACTTCTTCTGTTTCATCTTAAAGCATGATTTAGTAATCTGTGCAGCTTTATTATATTGCAAATATGGGGTCTCTATCACAGTTGTTAATCCATGAAGTCTTTAAGGGCTAAGTCTTATATCTCCCCTTGAAACTAAATATGTGTACTCCTTGCATTTTCTCTAGCAAACCTGTTTGGATTCTTTTGCAGAGTACTATTAACTGATTGCAAAGAAGCTGGTCAACATATTAAATGCTGTTGTGCACTACATTCAGAATTCAGTGATGCTTTTGCCAGCATGCCAGTGAACTTGGCTGTCATAACGTTAACATTGCAGTAATTTAATTGGTATTGTATGATTTCTTGATATTAGCCTTCTCTCAGGCATTGCTTCCAACAAAGAATAATGCATGTGATCAACATGTTTGAAACTTGCAGTTGCATTACTCCATCCTTAAGCAAAGTGTTAACTGTGATTGCTTGAAATATACTTGCTCTGAAAAATGTGTGTTTACTGATGATGCATATCTTGAAGATGAAATTGTGACTTTATCCATCAGTCCTTCTGAAAAATTGGTAACAATTAATAAAAAAGATGAACCACTGTATGGGGTTTACAGGAGAAAGAATACTTGATGCCTCAGTCAGTAATACAAAGGAACAAAAAAAGGCATAGTCCCATTTTTTGGATTTTCCATTTCTCAGATGTCTCGTTGCTGGCCAAGGCAAGTTGGCTCTTACTGTTTGTATTGCTAATATAACTACAGTAATCATGTGAATTCAGAATATCTGTAGTTTTGGTACAAAATCAGCTTCATTTCTGCACTCCAGGATGATTGTAACAGAGCATGCGTGGCTGAACCCTTGTTTAGGGAATGACAAAGTAAATAAGAGTATTTAATGTATTTTGAATAAAAAGTTATCAGGTTAATGATAAGAATGGTCCAAAGTGTAACTACATCAGTCTGCTGTTGGCCTTTAAGAACTAAGTTAGAGTTTGGTTGCTGAGAGTTAGATGTTTGATATGGACTAGGAATTCCATGTTCTCTTCTCCCATATTGTGTTTCTAGAACTATGTTCCCTGGCATAACCTAGAAGATATATTTCTGACTTTATATGAAAGTTTTCAAAAGCAACAGCAGGTCTTCCCTTTGAATTTTCTCATCCTTTTTGTTTAAAGTTCTAAAATTTTTGAGACAATTAGAATTAGGATATGTAGATCAGTCTTTAGTGCCACTTGTTTATGTGTTTACTTGTTTATGCGAATGATGGCACCCTGTTTATATTTAGTTTAGATTTCATGTTGAAGTGCCAAAGATATATTAATAGTGTGGCTTTACAGATAACTAATTACAGAAGAAGCTATTTTTGTAATGGCCATGATCCTCACTTCATTTCAGCCTAAGAGCAGTCAAAGAATTTAATCAGTGTATTTTTGTAACAGCAGTTTTTACGGTTTAATTTCAACAAAATTTTGAAGTAGTGGTAAGAATCTTTTGGCTTGTCCGAGTTGCCTGCAAATATCAAAGTGACTCATTTTCACAGGTAGTTAGATTGTTCTTTCTGCAGATTGAACTTGGTCTTTTTGTCTTCCATTATTGCATGCGAAGTACTACAGAATGACAGTGAAGAGCTGGAGATTAATTTGGAGATCCAGCACTGCTAGAGATGGTTGTTCTGTCCCCTTCCTGTCAATATACAGAAAACTGTATAGAAGACAGTTTAATTATTAAAACATATAATGTAATTCAATCAGAGAGAGATTATGGGAACTAACGTGTAAATTTTAAGTTCTGAAGTGCTTAATGATGCAGTAAGAGAGTGATTAGACAGTTAATTGTCTAATTTCTATTAGACAATTGTCTAAAATTTCTTTTAGAGAGCAGAGCAACTGATAAGAGAAGGAAATAGCAGTAATAGCATGGATAATGGAACAGGTAAGCAATAATGAAAAATGTAGATTCATAAAATAGGAAAGACCAAATTCTACACTTGGTTGCATTTCTGGAAGGGCATTGACACTAATAAGCTTCTGAGGATTTATGCTGAAGGCATTATTTTCCAGTACCTTTCCAGACATGGCAAGTTTTCACTAGCAATATCAAACAATCTAAGAACAATGATTTCATGAACTTCTCTTGAAAACACAGCATCTCTAACTGAATTTCTATAAAAATTTCCTATTGTAGCATCAAGCAAAACGTAACAACAGTATGTCTTTTTTCAGAAATTTATCTTGCTGTTTGTGTGGTGATTGTTTTTAATATCATTGTAGTATTTATATAAACCATTTAAAACCTGTTGAAAATACTTTAAAATCAATTCTAGATTTGCAAGTGTATCAGCTTTAGGTGTTGTTCCAGAAAAAATACCCAGTGCCTTGTTGGGAAAGTATTTAATGGCAGGGTCACTTTGGTACCTGCTTCTAATCCTAAATCTACTTTTTTTGTGTTGCTTAATTCACTTCCAGAAAACTTCTGGATTTTTGTATATAGTAGCATCTGAATTTTTTTGCTGTGATCTTTCAGCTTTGTTTATGCATCATGAAAGCTGGGCTACATTTATAAATCAAGCATAGTCTAGGTACTTTGTAGTTAGCATTACTGTAGAAACCCTTGTTATGTTTTTATAGTGGGATTTAGTTTTCAGTATTTTCAGCTCTATGTCTATTGATGTATCCTATTTATTGTATAATGCTGAAATGCCCTTCTTGCATATAAGCAGTAAATATATGCAAATAAAGTATTTTGATTTACTTAGAGATTAAGGAACATGCTCAGTAGTTGCTCTACAAGGAGAGCTCCCACTGAACTGGAAATGAATCGCTGTGGGCAAATTTTACTACAGGGTAATGTCTGGAGCTCTTTCCTGCTATATGCCAGAATGTTATTTGCTTCTTTGCTGTGGAATGTCCTCTTCTTAATGCTCATATTTTTCAGAGCACAGTATTTTCACTTAGGAAAATCAGTTTTTTTACTTGCTTAAGGTTACCTTGTAATATAAATCAAGGTATGTCTTTTCATTCTGTAAAAAGGGAGTACCTCTTTTCACATAGTTTTGATTATATAAAAGCTATTACAATATTTCACTTTATTTCTTGTTTATTACATAACCAGAGGACAAAGTCTGGGTGTTGCAGGTTTATTTATATTTCCAGAAATAAATTAATACATAGGGAAATCCTGAAGCCACTTAGATTTATTTTTTTTTGGTGTGGACTTCAGTGTGAACAGTATTTCTCTTGAAAATATGGACATTAATTTTCCACAGGGGGTGTGGGGGGAAGTAGTTTGGAGGAAAAGACAGTGCCAACAATCTTTTTTTAATCAGTCTAACTTAAGTGTATGGGACCAATGCCTTCACAGGATGAATACCAACATTTTGTTAGTAATCTTTTAAAAACTTCTCAGCAGCGTGAAAAAAAAAAAAAAAAATTTGCTAGCTTAGCAAAATTTGCCTAAGTAGCAATAAGAAAAATTTGGCCTCAGGGATTGTGGATTGTGTTTCGTGATCTTTCTAGTTAGATTTCTGAGGCTCTTAATGGTTACGTAAATGCAGCTTCTGTTTCATGTCATCTGTGTGACACTTGCATTTTGCCAATTTAATTTTGGTTTTCTGGTGCTACACAGACTCAAGAAGCTGATGAGCTAAGAACAGCCTATGAAAAACGCAAAGAGAGGCTGCAGATGTTACAGACCAACTACAGAGCACTAAAAGAGCAATTAAAGCAGTGGAAAGAGGGTGATAGCAGGTAAGTTACATAGCTCATTAAAAACATTTCCCTTACACAAGAATCCTGAACAGAAGTATTATATAGGTATTCAAAAGAGAATTTGATTTGAAGGAAGAGCTACTATGATCAAGACTTTATCCTTTGTTAAAGCAGAATACATGGTATACCACCAAATGAGAAAAATTACAATTGAAACCAAGAGTAAAATGTATTGAGCTGATTCCTTGATTTATTTTATTTAGGATCTCATTGTGAGCAGGAGTACTGGACAAAGGTCTTCTAGGGCTGCTTATTTATGCTTGCCTAATTCCCCTGTGGATTAATTTGTTGACTGTGTATGTTTTTAATTTTCTATAATAGAACAATTGCTCCTTATGTTTCAAGTAGTTTGTAAAAATAATTTTATTAAAATTTTATATTTTAAAAATACAGAAATAACAGCATCTAACATTAATGATTCAAACATTATCTGAGGCTAATCCTAAAATCAACTTCTTAATAGTTGAAAAAATAGTGTGTGCAGGAAAAGCAGGGTGTTTTCATCTGTTAAATGATTATAAAATCAATTATTTCTGATCATTCTACAAAAATATCACAGCAATGTATCTTTATTAATGGAAAGAAGAATGACTCTACCACATAAAATTTAAATACTGAATAGTCCATATATAATTATCCTTTAAATTCTATACAGAACAGTGAAAACTGCATGTGGAAATTCTTTTTTTTTCCTGAAGTCCTTAGAAGGGAGCTAGAATTTTTAGTAAACACATTTGGAGGTATGAAGACATTTCTTATCATTTCAGTTTTTCAGACATATTTTTCAGACATTTCTGGGGTTCAATTTTTCAGGCCCTATTTCAAGAAAGTCATTTAAGCAGGTCCTTGCATCCTTAAGGCTTTACTGGGACTTAAGCATGCACCTAAAATTTAGTAAATATATGTATTACTAAACTAATTATTTTTGTCATTAGAGCAATACTGACTAAACTTGACACAAACTTTGTAACTCTCTGACTGAAAACAGTGTCACAGAAATTGCTGCAGAACAGGTAGGGAGTCCATGTTGACATAAAGCATCCTTCTGCGCTGATACACTGTCCCTCATATGTAAGTAATGCTTTCCCTATCTGAGCAGATTTGCATTGCTTTGTAATACTATGGCATTTACTTTAGAATGGTTTGTCTTTTAAAAAGAAAAAAAAAAATGTGTGGATGAAAATAATAGTAAGGTACAAATCTGTTTGTAACATAACCTTTCTGTTACAAGCATTGGTAGCACAGGAAGATTTTTTTGAAATATTAAAGCATAAATAATGAATCAATTTGTTTAAATTGGAATGAAAAGGTTTTGTTTGTTTAGGAAGAACATGGATGATTTTATCTTTAGCTAACTCTTTTAAATTCAATGCAAGCTGGAAATGACCGAGACCTACTGGATGATAGTTACTTCATACAATGAAATGATTAAATTCTGTATCTAAAGCTAAGTAGGAATTCATGGTCCACCAAGAGGCCAAGGCTGAAAAGACTGAAAAATTAAACCTAGATAAAGGAAGTAAAATCAAACTTTGATATGTGGTGAAGCAATGAGTGTTCTGTGTCTAATAGTTTGGGTTTTTTTGTTTGCTTGTTTGTTGGTCTTTTTTTTCTTTTGCTTTTTTTTTAAAAAAAAAAAAAAGAAAAGAAAAAAAGGGCAATAGAGACAAAAAGCAACTTATATTTTGGTTTAAAATAAATGAGACCAGCTTGTGTCTTGACAGAAATGTATTTGGGAAAAGTAGGTATTGGGGAAACTGTAATACTAAATCTTTATTTGTTCTTCTGATTTTTTTTCACCTATATTTAAGAAGAGCTAAAAATTACAGGTTTTTGATCATTTTTATAGTCAGAACAGAATTATATGAAGTCATCATACTAAAACATGTTTGATTTTCATTTTTAGTATTCTTAAACAAAGGAAAGTAGCCAAGACACAAATAAAAACAGTCTGTAAATGGTTATAACTTACAATGTTATTTTTATATCTCAAAAAGCCTTATATCACTGGTGTAATGTAAATTGTGTATTAAGAACTCAGTATCGGGTACTTCTGTGGCACTTCTGATCATCTGTAAGTGATGGAAGACCCCATTCTTTCAGATTCTTCATAGATTAGAATTTGTTACTGAGATGGCAGCTGATGGGACCTAATCCACCTGTCAGTGTACATACAAGTTCCACTGACATACGTGACTGCAAAGATGATGGGGGCCTTGTGAGGTTACCACATTCTTTGAGAGCTTGTTTCTATGCCCAGTAGGAATTTAGATTGTAGAGAGTTTTAAATTCATTCTACAAATGATTTTTTGATATCATTTTTATATTGTGCATTCATAAAATGCATTAAATTTTTCAATGGCAGAAAAAAATTTAAATATTATAATTTTCATTTTCTGTGTTGATAAGTTCAGTGTTTTTTCCTGTTGCTTCATCTTACCCACATACAGCTTATTCTTTTCATTAGACTGCATAGATCAACAGTTTGATTTAGAGTGGGCATTAGTGCAATTTCTGAATTGGTTTGCGAGGTCATCAGGGGAGCTGGTGGTTCTCCCACTTTCTTTTCCATGAGATTGTGTGATGGTTTCACCTTCTGCTTTCACATACCAGTACTGATGATGACAGAATGAATGTGAGCGACACCACTGCTGCTTGTCACTTGAGAGCCATGGTGTGCTATCTATCTGAAACTATGTAATTGGACTTTTCTATAATACTATATTTAAGGTTTCATGCTTGACAGAATACATACACTGTATGTGATTTTTATTCAGTAAATGCTGTAGTTTAAAATTTGTATTGTCTGAAAGCAAGGATTCTTTCTTTTTGTAGATATTTAAAAATAAACAATCTGGTTTTACTCATAAACAGGACTGAAAGTAGTGAAAACAGATACCAGCATGCAGACCCTTGTCAGCTTTATCAAGAGGATTCTGATGCTGTGAGGAATGAGCTGATTTTTTCCAAAAGGGAACACATAAAGCTGTTGACTGAAAAGTGAGTTTGTTTCTAAATGTTCTTTACATAAAGAAACATTCTACTGTTCTTTTCTGAAGGTACTGCTTTGCAGGCCACATAAGACAAGTTCCTTGCAAAAATCTAAGATAAAACCATTTTCTACCAAAAGCAGAAAAGGAAAACATCAGCTTTTTCTCTTCCTTTTTTTTTTTTTTTTTTTTTTTTTTTCTTCTTCTTTTAAATCAGTGACAAGTTACAAGTTTGCTAGCACTAACAGAAACTGTATTCCATGATCTAGGGATTGTGTTAATTAATGTGGCTCTCATCTGTTGGAGGTGTCGCTCTTCATTAGCCTGTATTTTACACACTGCCGTGCTTCATTTTTGGAATGAGGTGGTGAGGGGATAACCTAGCCAGCCATCCTTGTTTGATCTCTGTGATACATACGCAATGCAGAATGCCTCAGCTCTCTTGGTTCCCTGCCCTGTCCTGCTAATCCCAGCTGAGCTCATTATGGTGTAGCCTTGCTGCTACTCCTGGAGCCAGAGCTGTCCAAGCTAATTACTGGTAGCATCAGAGCTGCCTGTTAAGGGTCTGGTGTGGATCTGCTAACATGGTCCTTGGTAGTGACCTGCAAAAAGCACGAGGGAGTTGCTCTCTTTCTTGCTGTGCACAGCCTGTCCTTTGGGTTTAGTGCTGATCCTTTCACACAGCTCTTTTAGCTGTAGTAAGTGTAAAACTTGGTGAAGGAAACTCTTACTTTAGAAAACATACAGTTTGCTGCTTTGATCTCATAATTCATAGGCTATTATACTCAGACAGGCAAAGTAAGAAAACGTCCTTTTATACTAGACAAAAGGAAGTTAGTATGGTATAATTAGGCCTTTGCCTCTATATAACACTTCCTGTAAGTTAAACTGATTTTTTTTTAAATTTAAGAATAAAGACATCATAGAAACTTTTATTCAGTTTTCTTTTTTTTTCAGCATTTAAACTGATTTTTTTTTAAATTTAAGAATAAAGACATCATAGAAACTTTTATTCAGTTTTCTTTTTTTTTCAGCATTAAAGAAAATATGTTTTTCTGATGGGGCACGATGTAAACCAATTTTTGTGGAGATACAATGAAGGCTGCTATCACAGAATCTCAACAGCAGCAAACTGTTTTGTAGTATCTTGAGTCCTTGTGTTGCCCATAAGCTACTGTAGTGTATTATATACAATATTGCCAGTAGCTGTGTTGCATGGGGTATTCTTATATCCACCAGTTACAATTGTGTTCCTGCTCTTGTTGCTTCAGTGTTACATCTTTGTTTCCTGTTTTGAAGCTATTACAACAAATTATCACGTGTACTACTTCTGTTTATTTTTATGTAGTAAAGAGCACTTTCCTGCCATAAATGTAATTGCATTTGTAATTCTCCTTTCATAACTAATTGACACATGCACCACAGGCAACAGTAACTCAGGAGCAGCAACATAAGCCTTTCCTTTTTACACAAAGCCATGAAAGAGAGATTGTTTATGTATTGTGCACACCCTGAAGGTTGATACAATTGGACCATTTTACTAGAGCTCCTGTGCAGTCACATTTACGGGCAACAACACCCTTGTGTCTGATGCATTGCAGATCATTGGCCTTGACTAGAGTGTGGTGAAGTGGTGTCAAACCTGTTCAAAATACAGAGTTTCTAAGTCAAAATGAATTCTTAAAATTCTGCATAGTACATAATAAGAAGTCAGTGCACCATTGTGATCAATAATGGTGAATTCCTTGGGTTTGGGTGCTTTTTACTACTTATGGGCGATGTAGCTTATTGCTAGTTGAAGTAAGGAAGAAATGAATGTGTAACTCCTGCTGTTTTGTATCTGTCTTTATTGTTTGTCTCTAATAATGACCGTCTTTAATTTGTTGGAGCAAGAGAGCATTTCAAGATATGGGCTTATTTTCGTAAGAAAGTTAATTCTAAATTTACTGTACCTCTTAGATGTGTGGATGGGGCTTCTTTATATTACATGTGTTCTTTCTTAAGACCTGTGAATGAAGGACATAATGTATGGAGTTGTACCAATTACTTGTATGTGTGATTTTAACAACTAGTGTAAGTCAGGTTGGCACGCTGTTTTTGTGAATGAACTTAATTTGACAGACCCAACTGATCATAGTTGATTCAAAATATGTGTAAGCCAAACGTAGTGCAGCATTGCTTAAAGAAGTGTGTCTGTATAGGGATAGTGTTTTGGTTTAAGTCTGCTTAAACTTTAAATATGTGTAATTTCTGTCCCTGATTAGGCCAGAGAGTGAATGTTAGGAAAACAGGATTATCTGTGCTTGGTTTTCACCTGTAAGGAAGATTTTCCCTGCCTCACTCCCTCTCAGCCTGTCTGCCTGTCTCCCTCCCTGCGGTAGAACAATCAAGGAAAATGTCTTTAACATAACATAAATTGCTTTGAAAATAGGTGGGTAATAAATAAAGTACAGAATAAAATAAAGGAAAGCCCATCGATGCATATTTTAGGCTCTATAATGCAGTCATTACCAGTATCAATACACTGTAAACAATCAGTTTTTAAATTATGAAGTCTGGTCTTAAGTCAGGAAAAACTGAAGTTGCTTGGAAAGTCACTTGTTCTGGTGGTGCCTAATTCCAAATTCTACTGAAATTGACAGAAAGACTTTGTGTCAGCCACTACTTTCTGTCAGGTGGTTTCTTTTGAAAAGTTTTCTCATCACAGGCAGGGATTGATTTGACTTACAATTACTGAACACTGTGTCTTTCAAGATCGACACTAGCAGACAAACAAGTGTAGCTTTCACAATGTAAATTTTTAGACACCATTTTTTAAAAATACTTGAAATTTTCTGTGTTCATGAAGTTCAGAATGCCTAATGTCAGTTATTTTCTGGCGAATGTTGATGCAGAATGTGTAGCATCATTATTAACATTTTTGTACTTTCTGCTTGGTAAAGAATAGTTTGTGCATGTTGTATTACTTTGCAATTAATAATGAAATATGTGTCATACCCATGGGCTGCATACTCCCCATAATTAATGATGTATAAATTTGAGAAATTTGTGCATATAAAAGAAAGTGTTTATTGTTATAATCCCATACTTGATTAGTAAAATATAATAATTAGTAAAGTGTCATTATTCAGCGTGTCCTCAAGGCTTTATATGTTTTTTTCTCTTGAATATCCCAACATTCCCTGGAAGAAAAAGGTGTTGTTTTGTTTTGTGGGTTTTTTTGTTTTGTTTTGTTATTAATATGTTTTTTCTTTATACTACGTACATTACAGAAAAGTTATTCTCTGACTTTATAGAAACTGGTTTTAGTAGTAGTTTTACCTGAATTCCTTATTAAGCTTCCTCCCCAACTACTTACTCTTTCACAAAGAATAGCAGATTATATTCTACCACATGCTGTGGGTTGAAAGCTGATTTTTTAATTTCATGAGCTATAAAATTCTATTGTTAAAAATATTTTTTTATTAAGCAAAATAAAAAGTTTCAAAAAATTTAAGTTCACCTTGAGATCTGAACCAGTATGCAAAAAAATATATTCTAACATTTAAGCCCTCACAACTCATTGTTTTAAGAAATCCAGTAGCAGCTACCAGCTAAATTTCTGCCAAAAATTGAAGAGTTACCAACAGGAACAAAAAGTGGTAGCTGAAATAAATTCCCTAAGTATTCTGTTAAATGTTTATTATGGTAATGACCTAGTGAAAACTGTTTCACAGCTCTGCTAGAATGTCCTATTTTGGTCTTCTCACATGGGTCATTTTCCCTATAAAGTATGCAATACTTATGTTACGCTGCAGTCATTTACTGTTAAGTACCATGTTATTGCAGGCTACAGAAGCAAGTGTTGTATTGATGTTCATGTTCTGTGTTAAGAAAAACATTCTCAAAACATTGATCACTCTTCCTCCCTTTCAAGGAAGCAGAAAAACATCGCTCTATTCAAAGAGTAGTTAACACTTAGCTGAGGAGGAGAGTGACCCATGAATGTAAAAATATATTTTCATTTAAGCTGCATAAAACTATTGCGAACTTGAAAGAGAAAGATCTAGTAAAATAAAATAAAAAAAAAATCTTTCCTTTGATTGTGCAACACCAGCTCTGTAGGATTCAGCATCTTGCAGCTGTAAAGAACTGGGATATCGTCAATGAAAATATTTCTATATAGGCATATCATTTTACAGATAGATACATTTTTTTAATAGAGACAAATATATAAACATACACACATATATATATAAATCTAGTATAGTTCTCACATTTTTACATAGATTATGTTTAATCTTGGATATTAATTGCTAAATATTGTCTTACTTTCTATAGAATTGTACTGACAGATATATCCTTCAACCTTTTCTTCCCATGTTAGTTAGATTCATCTTTGTATATATATTAGCTGGATTTTGCTGAAATTTAGGGTAAATTAATATGTAATATTAATCCAGTTTAACTGATACTTGACTGCAAGCTAGCTAATTTAAACTGATTCAGTATTTCTGTATTAAATTCTCTTTGGCTGAAGTATAGGGATACACTGCACCTTTGGCCTATGTACAGACTCTGGAAAGGTATAGTCGACTGTAAAGAAACTATTGTGGAAGCTTACAATTTTACATCTTTTGTTCTGGATTACTTTATAGGAGATCTTGTAATTGATACAAGTGACACCAGGTTATTTGACACTAGTACATTCTTCAGTGTAAGACGTGATGGCATGTCATTATCTTCAGAGCTAACTGGAAATTGTTTGTCCATATGGTACAATCATATGCAGCTAGTGATAAGGAGGAAATATTTATACATCCAAAGATATAGCCACATCATTCAAAGAACCTTTAGTAGTCATTCTTTTCTCTGAGTGCCTGGGTGGCTGTGCATGTCTTCCATATAGGAAATATGCGTTGTATCTTTGAAGCGTGTGGAACCACTGCAAGCTCGGTAGCATCCTTCCTCTGTTATTGCAGCTATTTAAAGTTTCTTAGTAGTTTTGTTGTTTTAAGAAAAGAAGACCTCGCGATTTCTGCTTTCCTGATTTTTTTGTAGAATCGAAGCAACTGTTTTGTACCCTGTCTAGTGACATCTTGCCAGCCAATTGTCAGGAGGCTAACTTGGGACAAGCAGCAGCATGTGATGCCTCTTGCCTTTTTTAGCTATCAGAATGAGTATGGTGGAGGAAAGCTAAATTTACTGTTCTGGAATGGTGGCAGTAAAAACAACAAACACAGGCTTTATTAGTTCCTCTGCTTCTTGAATGTGTTTTTTTTTCTTTAATTTTCTTTTTTTAATAGTGAACATAATGAAAAAATGGAGGTTTGATCACCTTGACAGTCTCTGGCTAATCAGGAATATCTAGTCATCAGAGACTTAGCTTTTAAACCTCTATTTTTCGTGATTTCCAAATACCACAGGTTTGTTTTTTCTTTATTTCTTTGGTCCACTCAATAGCTGCATCATATACCAAATTAATTTGGACCAAGGTGCATTTATTGTAAATCAGTGTTAAAATGTGTCACCTACAGAATTTAGTCCTTCTGACACCTGTACTATCTCTGTAAAGTAATCTTTCTGTTCTTCAGTTTTAGGAGTGCAGAGATATAGCAGGCTTCCTACCACAAAATACTTAAATCTATAATAGTTCAGAGGTTTGTTTACTTTTCACTGCAATTAATAATTCCATAATGCAAAGTGAAATTTAGTAAAATAATGATGAGTATATGTCTTTAGGTTTTGGATGGATAAAAAGATTGCTAAATCTAAAGTACGACCCCTCATTGTATGGAAAACTATTAGAGCCTATATTCTGAGGTTGTTGTGAAGGGATTCTGACAAAGGTGTATGTTCACTGAGTGGACTGAATGTTGCTCAGTGGAAATGACAGTCAGACTCAAGTGTGAAAACTTGTATTACTTTGCAATTAATAATGAAATATGTGTCATACCCATGGGCTGCATACTCCCCATAATTAATGATGTATAAATTTGAGAAATTTGTGCATATAAAAGAAAGTGTTTATTGTTATAATCCCATACTTGATTAGTAAAATATAATGAAAATTGCTTTGCATCCTTACTTTGCATTACTGGAAACCAGCTCCATACTAAAAGCAGGCTGTAGGTAATAGAGACTTCTGTGTGTTGGTCATCTGATGCTTATATGAAGGTTAAAAGCATTAATGCAGCAATTATGCTCAATATTCATGCAATGGAGTCCTCACCGTATGTGCTTCTCTGAGTTACACTGATTACACTGGTACCTCAGTCATGGTCCTTCAGGTTGAATATTTTCTATTTATGAGGCTGCTCTGATGGTATTATCAAAGAATGAAAAAAAAAAAATCACATTAAAATAGTGAGCATAAGTCACACTATGTGATTTATTTTTTTAAATACCTTTTGTTCAATCATCTGGGTTTTGTGCTTCAGTAAAACAAATAAAAGATTACTAAGCAGTATATAAAATTTATATGTGGATTTCTGCCGTACTTTTGCAAGCTAAAGTTTATGCTGCATGTTGAAATTATTTTAGTGACTAGTCACTAGCATGTCTTTGTGTTTTGAGTGACTATTAATTTGAAATATGTCTCGAAACTCATTCTTGGCAACTACAACACTGTTCACTTTTTTGTTAGGTGAACAGACCATGGATTTGTGTGTGGAAAGTTGCTTTTATCCTTTTTTCACTCTTGAATGTAGGTTGTAAATCAGAGAGACTTTACTTAGCACCAACAGATACCATTTCCTGCAATTTTTATCCATCCTATAAGTGACTGAATTGAGAAACAAGAATGATAAAGACATGTTTCTGGGAAGTGAATGGACAAACTAAGACAGATAGCTCAATGACTCTGTATAGTCAAATATTCCATTTCCTTGGTTAATTAAGGCTACGGGTTTCTTTCTGTAAACTGTAAGTTTATGGTTTTCTTCCTGTAAAGGAATTCCAGTAAATCATTCTGAATAGTTTGAATGTTCGCAAAATGTAAGTAATGCTAGTACTTTTTGCTTTACTCTTCTCTTGGCAGCACTATCCCCAGACATATGTAATGGTTTTTGCTCTCTCGCACAGTCTAGATCAAACACCTGCTCCCAGGTTTACTCTAACCTCCCAAGGCTGTCAGTTGACACATAAATATACAGACCCATGAAAAGAGCATATTTTGCCCTTACTGCAAGCAAATGTTCTTGAATCATAATGCTGTAGGAACAAAGCAAAGAATTTCTGTCAGAGTAGTATTTCACAGGTAAAACTTGGATAAAGTTTCTGCCTACCTCTGTTTTAAGGACTCTACACAATTTTTGGGTAGTAGGAAATGAAAATCACTGTTTGCATTATGATGTATCAGACTTCCCATCCAAAGTTACAACACCCTCTTCCTATGCTTTCTGTATGAGCTTTTTTAAAAAGTATGCATAGTGTGCATGTGAATTCTACTCTGGTTTTACAGAGTAAAGATTTTACTTGAAGACTCATGAGCAGAAAGTACAATTCAGTTTTAATTAACTAGAAGACCTTTCTATGTTCATCTGCTGTCTTTTTTTCTGAAGCTCCATTCATTTCTGAGAGGAGGAAGACAGAGCTCCTCCTGCTATCCCATTTTCCTTGCAAGGATTATTACACTATTTGGCTTAAGCTTTGGATAAGAAAAAATTCCCGGGCACTACTTCTACCCAGTGTCTTTAAATCTTTCTTATTTTAGTAACTGTAATAAGCAACACTGTCCCCTTTTAAGGATGCTGATAAAGAACATGCAGAGCTTGCTTAGCAGTCTTTTACTGTCTGATTTTTTTTTTCTTAATTTGACTTTCCAGTCTTTAACAGTCATGCATGACTCTGGAGGAAGACAGTTGAAAAGGCAATAGTTAACCTCTTGGACTCAGAGGAAGGCTTCCCTGACTGTAGCAGCTCCTGGACTAGCCCCCTGATACCTGTGTACACCAGCAACAGTATGTGTTAGGAGATTGTGATTGGTTCTGCTAATTTCTCCAAAGAGTCATCCTGCTGCAGTCTTAAAATGTGTAATCCTTGGGAAGGAGTCAATTTCCTCAGTGGGTTATTCCTTCTTATGTATTCAGCTCTATTAGAATTGAGATTCTCTGCTTGGTTTTATATTCCAGATAAAATTCCCTGGGACAAATGGAAAAGAAGTCTTATTGTTTGTTTGGATGTTTATTTTAGACTGCCATGAGCCTGCTCTCTTAATTCCTTTTATCTGTATGCAGAGGAGTGCAGGAGTCTCCTGCTGGCCCTACCTGTGAATGCTGAAAGCTGCTGATGAGCAATGACTGACTTATGGGATATGTATTACTCAGGAGGAAGTGTTTTGCTAGAGGACTAAATAGAGTCCTCTGGCAACGGGTTAACCTACAGCTGGCAACTCTTGAGGGAAGGAGTCCTTTAAACTGGTAGGTGCAGATTGAAAGTTTAAGCTATAGTTCAGGCTATCTTTCTAAATTACCTTTTCCTTACTGTGTTGAGACTCCAGTGTGCATGTGTCTATGTACCTTAGATTTGGAGCTGTGTGAGGGCTCCTGATGATATCTTTAGAACTGCTGGCAATTAAAAATGATGAGTACTAGGAAATTTTGTTCTAGCAAGAAGGTATATTTTGCAGAAGCCCTGCTTATATGCAGATGGTATGAGCATTTTGCCTATTCTAGTAACTTGATAAGTAAGCAACTGTTACAGAGAATTTCTTGCTGATGCTATAATCTAAAAGAAATCAGAAGTAATTCCTTTGGCAAAACTGATTATATAGCTCAGTTTTAATTATGCAATCTCTTCCTATATTCCAAATGAGTATTACAAAAATGGAGGAGTAACCAAAAGTAGTACATTGCCATAAAATAGAATTCAGATTGGAAAGAGCAGGTACTGTAATGGTGGGTTGAGTACCTTTAGAAATGTATGCAATGCTAGCATAAACTGTTAGTTGGATAGATTTGATCTATCTTGATTTCTTAACAATCTTGTTTTAATATTACCAAATGAGACTGTGGCAACCATAGTTGGATGGTAGAAATGAAGCACTGATACATAAAACAGGATGCTCCATGCTTTCCTGCTTCTCTTCATGCCTTTTGTGTATATATGTTAGAAGCATTAAGAATGACTTTCATGAAGCTATTGATAACAAACAAACCACTTTGAGGTTTTTCTTGGATGTGAAAACAAAGCCATAATTCTATTTCTGACCTGCTATATTAGAAGATACTGACAATTCAAGGACTTGATATATTCTTCTTGGCTAGGAAGGAGTTGGAAGTTGTTTGCTGACCATATAATCTAGATCATCTAAGACTGATGCTGGCCTGGATTGGTTCCTGTCAACAGAGTAAACTATAAAAGTATTTTGGAGTATGTTATATTGTCAGAAGGTCTCAGGGGTTTAGATTTGTTTTGGAACCAGATAAGAAAATGCTTGTTGTAGAGAAAGAATTACTGAAGGAATTGGAGTCAGATTCCACCAGATAAAGTTAAAAGCAGCATAACCTGTCTTTGCAGAAGGCTCAAAGCCATGAGGCAATTTCAGGTCTGCATAAAGGTGAAAAGCAGTACACAGTTTCTAGGCTTTCTATGGCTTTAAGTCACTTTTTTCCCATCTGATGGGCTATGATTCAAACTTAGCAAAGCTGCTAGAAAATAAATTTGTATATAAATAAGAGCAAGACATTTTTTTTTCTGGAAGGAGTCATAAATTCTGGATTTTTTTCAGTCCACTAGTTTTATAGCTTTTTCAAGTACATTGCGAAACCAAAGGGTTTTTCCTCCCACTTTAAGAAATGCTCCTGAGCAGAAAAGTGTATGTGTGAGAAGAATACATATTTTAAGTAAGATTTTCAGTTACTACAATAGATATAGGATTATTATATTTGTTCTTAAAATTAGAAGTAGCAATCACATAAGTAACTCACAATTTTGTAACCTTCATTATTTATCATTTGACAAACTTGGTACGGTGTTAGAGTAAATGTTTTAGGTTATGTCTTTCAGTTATACTGAATATACTTACTTGACTGCAAACTAACCTGGACTGAAAGGACTTTCACAGTGCCATCAGAGTTGTTTGCTGTGTTTTTAAAATGTTTTATACCTTTTCAAACTGATTGCAATAACCTGTGTAGAGAATGCATCTAGGTAGAGTCCAAGAGATAATTGCAATTATCTGCAGGCTTTTAGAGGTGGCTGACTACGTTAGCATTACCATTGTAGGTATCAGTTTAGACTTTGAATTTAATGAAACTTAATAAAGTTTAACTGAGTTGTTACTTTCTTTTCATCTGGATTTCTGATAGGTACTCCTGGTAATGAACCTGCTTTGCAAAGATTGTTCATGTATACAGCTAGAAGATGTTCTGTGCAATGTTTCAGAGACAACTCTGAACAGTATTTTTATTGCTTTTAAAACACAATGAAATTTAGTTAGGTTTTGTTTCTATTTTTAGGTTTTTTTTTAATCAATTTATTAACGATTAAGAACTTTTTTACAGCATTCTGGTGTTTCAACACTGTCTAAGTTGTTAGAATACTTCACAGTATTTGATAAACATTTGCACAACAGTCATGTCTTGTATTTCTATCATTTTAAATTCTATCCTAGGAGCTTTCACTTTAAGTTGAAATAGTTGAATTAAATAGTGGAATGAATGCACAGCATGAGTGTGACAGACTCTGTAAAATGCAGTAGTAGTAGCCTTTGACTATGTGAAGAGAAAAGGTGCAAATCTATGAATATGTCACGAGCTGGAAGTGATCTACTTGTACTCATGCTCAGGTTTGTTTGTCTTTCATCTTGACCTGCATATTTCCATTGTATTCATATCCCATCATTCATTTTTGAATTATGGTTCAGAGATCTCTTTCCTGAGTCTGTAGAGCAAACCCTTTTTCTAAGGAAAAGATTTTGTTCTCCTGTTATGATTACCATAAACTTCTCTTTGAGTTCTACATTGCTGTATGCATTCAATTTAGAACCTTAATGACTTCTGTTGTCTGGGTTAGTTTTTCTCTAGTCATGTTTTTATTTATTTTTTCTTCTCCTTGTTTGTCAACCCTAAGTGCAGGATTGCGTAGTTTCTTTGTTCATTTCTTATTTGTTTGTTTTTTTTTTTTTCTTTTGCTGAAGTTGCATATGATTTCCTTAATAGCACTTCAGCACCTACATACATCATATTCCCCCTTTTGTAAATGTATATCATCTCTAAGTGTACTTCAGTTTTTATCTCTTCTTTGTACAAATGATGCTTAAAATAATTTTCTTGTAAAATGCGTAGAACATTTGGATTTTTCAATTGTGCAATAGATGTAACAGTGGGATGTAATATATTTTATTTTCTTGCTCAAGCAAAACACACATGGTATGAAAAAGACAACTAGAAAGCACTGCTTGTCAACTGATATATTGTCATTAGACTTGTGAAAGGGTAAACTGAAAGCATCCTCCATGTTCTATATTCCTACTTTACATAGCAGACAGTTTGACTGTTTCCAAATTTTTGTATATTTGTTCTCCTGCATATTTGTTCTCCTGTATGTTTGTTCTCTTAAATACATTAATTGCTCAATTTCCCTACTGGGAGAAGAGTTGTGCTCAAATACAAGTGCCACTCAATGTTATAATCTGAAATGGGAAAGATAATTAACCATTAGGTTAATTACTAACCACAATGTAAATTTATAATTTCTATCACTTTGTTTAGTAATTACTGGATTTATCAAGAGCAAAATTATTTGATATTACATACAAAGAGTTTAAAATATCCTGTTACCTTTTTTTTTTTTATGTCAAGCTTGTAATTGTGTGTAATTGTAAAATGTGAAATCTGTGGAGCAGTCCTAAAATAGTTAGAAGTACAGTCAGATGGAGATTAACATAAGGCATCTAAAATATATATCATCCTTAAAATTGCCTACACTTGAAACACATTCAACTCCCAGTGTTTCTACCATCAAAAGATGGATGAGGCAGGTACTAATGCTCAGCGATTTCTTTTCAATATACATACCTCAGGACTACAATCAGCTAGAAACACTTTACACAAAAACTACCTTTCCACTGTAGAAATATCTTCAAAGATTCCATCACTCAGCTTCAGTTTGCCTCAGATCTTTTCAGATGACACAAACACGATGCCCTTTGCTCAGCACTTGCTAAATCAAATACAAGTTTTTCAATGCACAGAGAAATCCCCTTTCAGTTAGGATCAAAACCGGGCACGTTTCTTCTCTCCATTGTTTGATGTGTTAATTGATACTGAACGACGCAAAAAACAATGCAGTAAGTCCAATGAGCATATGCTTAAGATAATTCAGCAAATATTATACTCATCTGCTAAATAGTGTTGGATGCTGTTAATCACAGTTTCTGAACTATGACATGGCAGTTTTGACTCTCTAGTTCTAGTAGAGAGTCTACTAACCTACTAGTTCTGGTAGGTTAGTATTTTTTATTACCACAGACAGAACTTAATTTTGATCCTGAGTGGAAGAATTGCAGAAGCAATCTTTTCATCCTTGGTAAGTGCAAGCAACATCTCATATCACTAAAATCCATGCAACTGCATCACATGTCTCTTTGAATAGCTAATCTGCTTCATGACAGAGTTGAACACAGATCATTAGAAGACAGGTGGGGCAGATGTAGTCTATTAAAGGCAATCCCACTTTGGGGAAAATACAGATAGAGACGTTTATTTCAGACCCACTTGAAATATTTTTTGGAGAGGGAGGGAGAGTTTCATGAAGATGAATCGGTTCTTGCCTATTAGGTTGGCACACCTGTGTGATGGGACAGTGAGGGACATAATGGTGTAAATGAAAGGCTTGAAAACAAACACGTATGCCCAACCCTGCTTTTTTTCCCATGTGTTCTTTCCGGTTGAGTCATTTATTTCACTACTGCATTATACTTAAGCAGTTTTCTATGACTTTTTCAGTTGCCTTGAGTTCCTCAGAGTCCCTTCTTGCTCCTTAAAAAATTCTTCCTTGACCCTTCTTTGATACTTCTTCCAACTGATCATGTTCACTTTTTCCTAGAGAAAGTAGCAACTATGCAGTCTCTTCAAAGAGTTGTACTCTTCAAGAAGATCACCTTACACAATTTCCTCCTTTTTGTTGACCTGTACTCTTGTAACTGAAGGTTACATCTTCTGATTTTGTATAGAGAATGTAATATGTATGAAATCCATACAGATTATATATTCTTATTTTTCTGTTAGCACTACGCTTGCTGTAAAATTTCTGTAGAAAATAATGTTTTAAGGTTTTGTTGTATTATGTTTGTTGTTCAGAAAGAAAATTAAAAAAAAATCAATACAGAATTTGTTCCCAAATAAGTTAAATACTTTAAAATGCACTCAGTGACCACGTTGACCTAGAGTGGCCCAATCTGTGCATTCAAAACTTAACAAATCCGTGAAATGAAGAATGTCCAGCAGCTTCAAAGGTTATAAAGAAATGTGAAACTAACTAACTAATCAGGATAGGATAGGATGAGAGTAGTTGGTTCAAAAAGGGATGTTATTCTTGCATAAGCTTCCCCAGATCAAAAAAATAAAAAAAGGTCAATCTGCAGGTAGTAGTCTCCCCAGTGGAATGCAGTGTATTCAGTTTGTTTCAGTATGCCATGTATGATTATCTACATGTAAGACGTGTTGCTGTAAAGTTTATAAATCTTGGGAAAGGAGAACAACTTTATTGCAAGGAGGACCATGGATGAGATGAGTGAGACCTGCTGTCTGGCTGATGTGACAGTGTTCTCTTGTACCAAGAATGCTCCTGCAATAAAGGGTCTCTTTTTAAGGGTAGGAGGAAGTAGGTGTTGGTAGTGGGAGGTTACAAAACATGAGAGAAACTGTTCTAAAATATTATTCAACAGTAGTTGGCTGACATATCAAGCAACAGAATGAGAAAATAATTTACAAATATTTCTTTGCTAGAAACCAAAAAAAAAATTTGTAGCTAGACTGCTTGGCATCAGATGACAATCCTAGCACACTAGGTGTCTCAAAGACCTGGAGGCAGGAGGGTAATCTATGGAGCACAGTGTTGCCCAGTTACTTGCTTTGCAGGAATGTCAGAGTAGGATTACCTGGTGAGAGAGTGGCACTGTATGAAAAAGATGAAGTGAAGTATTGGACAAGCTTTTACAGAAAAAGCAAGCATTGTGTAATGCTTTCTCATAGAGGTCCTATATTTTATTAATAAATAAGTAGTAGTGAGATTGCACTGCTGATCTTTTCATCATTATGTTGACAGTGATTCAGAAATGCAAAGCAAGATTTGATGAATTGCAAAAGACAGGCTGTAGTAATGTAAGGTTTCAACTACCAACACAGAGTCTGCATCATTATCTTGACAAGACAAGATGTGGAAATACAAATTTTTTGTGGAATAAGTAACTTACCTAGAATGATCAGTCTTAGAAAAATACTGTTCTGGATATTGTGTGGTATACAGATCCTTATTCAGAAAACATTAGAGAGAAAGCCTCTATGTGACAGTTACTTCAATACATTGAGAAGCACAGAATTGTGCATCTTGGAACTTCTGGAAGCTGTCTTGTCCAGCTGGCTGCTTAAAGTAGTGGCAGTTTGAGAAGGTTACTTAGGATTTTGTCAAGTTTTGACGAAAGATGAAGGAGATGAAGACCAAGGATGGAGATTTCAGAACCTTTCTAGATAAGTATTCCATGGTCTGAACCAGCCTAATGAGCACTTTCTTTCTGTATCTAGTTAGAATTTTGTGTATTCTATCATGAGTACTTTTGCTTTCATACCAGTCACGTTCTTATCCATTAGGTGACTGGGGATGATTTCCAGGATGATTTGCTCTGTAACTTGAGTAGGAAAAGAGGTAGGTATTTCCCCTCATCTCAACCTTTATGATGACAGATTCACGCACTGTTTAACTATTTTTTTTTAAAAAAATATGTATAGTTACATTTAAATAGTATCAGAAGAAAGTGGACCAAATCAATTGGACTGGGGATGTTGACTTGCCAGAAAGGAACTGTACAAAAATGAAGCAACTTGTCCAGAAGACTCCAACCCCCCCAAACAGAACAAACAGTACAGAAGGCCTATGAACATTTGGAAATGTAATTAAAGACACTGTAACTGAAAATTCATGCTACAATATAAAACAGGAATTTATAAAAAAAGCAAACCAACATCTACCCCTTAAAAAGCTCTGCCTAAAGACTCTGGGGAGGTTTTCGTGGCCCTAACAGAGGAAAGGTTAGCATTTAAAACTTAAGTTTGCATTGGTGAGAACAGGTAGGCCAATAAACGGTGGCTGGACAAATTCAAGAGGAAAGTTGAAAAGGCCAAAAAATCTCTTTAAGAATGGTTTTCAAAGATGCTTAAGCTGTGATAGTAATATTTTCCTTAAATAAAGTTGAAAAGAAGACAGGAAATGTGTAGGCTTGCTTAATGATAACAGTGTAGAAGGATACACCAGCTTTGCAAGGCCATAAAAGAATAGCTCAGTAAACCTTTGCATCATTCTTCCCTGATGAAGATACTAAGAAGATGCCAACTACTAATAAATTATTTTCTTCAGTCTTCACTGACAACCTCTGTCCCAACACCTTCCAAGTTGAACTGCAGGGTCTGGACCAGGGTGGTGATGTCCCTCCCACTGTATGTGAACATCTGGTTCGTGACCACCTGAGGAACCTGAATATACATAAGTCCATGGGACCTGATGAGATTCATCCCAGAGTCCTGAAAGAACTGGCCGATGTAGTCGCCAAGCCACTTGGCATCATATCTGAAAAGTCTTGACAGTCAGGTG
>VWZY01003737.1:0-11468 GCA_013399075.1 Chloroceryle aenea | reverse complement strand
GCTTTCTGCCAGGAGCTGAGCTAAGTCCTTAGCTGTTGGCAGGTCTATGATACTCGGGTCCTGGCCGTTCAATGTCTGCAGCCACTGGCAGCCCTTTTGAATAAGGGCTGCAAACATCTCAACAGCCGTTGTTACAGTTTTGGTAAACACGTGGTAAAAAATCCATTCTAGAATTCAAAGAGGATCTTTTGCTGTTGGATCCCACTGACCCAAAAGTCCATATGGCTGGAAGTTATTGTGGATGATAATAAGGGCTACTGCAAGTGAGGCACTATGCAATGGCTTTGTCAATATTCAAGGGCTTGTGTTACCAGCTGCAGGGCTTGCAGACCCTCAGACGTGAGGTGTTGCTCAGACCCAAGGTCAGGATCACCCCTGAGTGTCTGAAACAAAGGGGCCAAGTCCTGTGTAGTGATGCCCAGGTAAGGCCGGAGCCAATTGATTGTTCCCAACAGTTTCTGCAAATCGTTAAGAGTTCTGATGTTGGTAGCCAGAAACTCTCTTTCAAGGGTATCATTATCACCTTCATAGCCTGGTAACTCCCTCTGAAGGCTGGCTGCAGTTTTGGCCCTTGTCACAGGGAATATAGAATTCATTAAAAATAAGTACTTCTTTCTCAACATCGACTTGGAAACAAAAGGTTTTAGAATAATATAATAACCTACATTGGAAAAGATCTTTATGATCATCAAGTACAATGATTACCCCTACTCTACCAAGTCCACCACTAAAGCCATATCCCCAAGTACCTTGTTTATACGGATTTTAAACACATCCAGGGATGGTGACTCAACCACCTCACTGGGCAGACTGTTCCAATGCCTGACAACCTTTTCAGTGAAAAAAATTTTCCTAATGTCCAGTTTAAACCTCCCCTGGTGCAGCTTGAGGCCATTACCTCTTGTTCTATCACTAGTTACTCGTGAGAAGAGACCAGCGCCTACATCTCTACAACCTCATTTCAGTTACTTCCAGCTTCAAGCATTCTGGATTTAGCAAAGTACTTAACCCTAATTCTAACTATAAATATGTATGTACTTCTGCAAAACTACTCCTTTGCTTATCATTAGGCATAAGTCAAGAAAGAAAGTGTGTTGCAAGATGCTCTGTTAAGAACTGAGTAGGAAAATATTATCATATGCTCTTCTGTTGCTGAGTATCTCTTCCCAAGAGAGAACCTCCTACATTCTTTGCACTAAGGTACTGGGACACTTATCAGACTTATTTTACAGTACTACTACTCCTACCCAATACACATGCAGAGTTTGACTACATGGGTGGCCTTACAGTAAGGGTTAGGTCTGTCAGTGGTAAAACACTGCAGTTAGATCAGAGCAGTTACTTTTATAAACTAAGACAACATAGAGAGCATGACTGGGTGTGTACAGTAGCAGGGATGCTGCTGCTGCATTGCTGAAACCATTAGGCACCATAGAACAAGTAGCAGCCAAATATTTAATCCATTTAAATGCAAACAGCTGTAAGTACTCACATTGTTACACATCTCCCACTAAAATACCACTGAAATGACAGTGGAGTATTATTCCAGAAGTGTTAGCTGAAAGAAATGTCTGGAGCCTATCTAGTCCAGACTTTTACTCAGGTAGGGTTATTAGCAACACGAGATCAAGACAGTCATGGCTTTGTCTAGGCAGGTCCTCCAAGGATGGATATTTCACCACTTGAGCTCCTTTTTTTAAGTGCTGAACTAATCTCCAAGGGAAAACTTTTCCCTACAAACACATTAACTAACTAGCTGTTTGTACAGCTAAAGAAATATGAACTAGTTGTGGATGGGGATGGGATAACAAGGAATATAGGGCAAGGCCTGCATTGCAGATCTGACCTTATATCAGATGCAATGAGAAGGAAGCCTTGACAAAACAAGCAAGACAGTATGCCTCTTTGAAGATAGGGCAGAAGCAGGGGGGAGCAGGCAGTATTTAATAGCTTGCTCAAGCACTAGCTCTGTTATTATGAGCCAGTTCTACTTCATCAAATTGTTTTCAGCAGAAGCCTGTTTCAGATGCAATGGAAAAAGCTACAGACAGAAACCTGTGAATAACTNGTCCTGGTGCAGCAGTGGTCCCGCCGAGAAGCAGCAATGCCGTGGAGAAAAGGTTTGGTGCTCTCCTCCTCCGGGGAAAGGCCAGCCGCCGCTCCGACAGGTCCGCGCCGCTTTTCCAAGGCTCCGCGCAGGGTCCCGAAGGCGCCGAGCAGGGCCGGAAATCCGGTGGGGGCAGGGTCAGGGTCGCGGTCCCGGGTCCTGGGCAACTGCTACTGATGACTTACTTGTTAACAGCCCGTGAGCAGTGACATAGAGAGTATAGAATACACAGTTTTGCTTCTAATCACATCATGCTAAACTGGTCTTAGCCCCTCTAACTATGACACAGCCTTTCATGGCAGTCATGCCAACCTTCACAGCAACCTCCTTTTGACAGCAGCAACACCTAGTTGTCTCCCTAGCTTTCTAGACAGCTGGCACAAGAAAAATGAGCATCAGAACCACTGTTTTTACCATCTCCCAAGATCACTGTTGCTCTGGAAAAATCTGCAATTATTTCAATTACTTTTGCAATTACAGAAATAATATAATTGGTAAAATTTATAATAGCTTGAGTCTAACAAATCAAATTCTGAGAAATATCAGATAAGGGCTAAACCAAGTATTTAAAAGCTGTATCAACTAGTATCCAGTGAAGGAAAAAGCAGCATTTCTCAGCTAAGAAAAAAAGTGCTCCAAAAGACAATACTGGGTGCAATATTAATCTAGAACAATACAGAAGCAATACTTCATTTGTCCTCTCACTACTAATTCTGTCAGACTTTTCTGGAAAAGTGAAAAGGTCAAGCACATATGATAATTTAACTTATGTTTCCCTTCATCACATCATATCAGAGTGAGGGAAGATTTACTTAATTTACAGTACTAACAATGTAATTAATATATTATGTCACTGGATCAAATTTTGTCCTCATTTCCAACAATGAATCAAGATAGACAGTGTATTATTAAGGGCAGAATTTGGAACATCTAAGTATCTGCCCTTTTATACTCATTGAAGAAGAGAAGCATTTCAGATCTGCACACCATCTGTAATTTTTGAAAGAGATGTTTTAAATATACTATCCTTAGCATTTTTTCCACATTTTGTATTTATGCACTAAAATGAGATGCTTAGTTATGTACAAACTAGACGCATACTTAAGAGAGGAGAGATTACATAGTTTATGAGCACCATTTGTTAGAGTAGTCATAGTTATGATACAACTTTGGTAGCTATGCATGCTTTCCTTCCCATGCGAAGCCTTCAATTCCTAAATTGCAGATCTTTGTCACTGGATTGCAATTTCATGGATATATCATTTAAGCATCATCCTACACAGTGCTCTGAAAGACAGGCAGACTAAATACTTGTCTTATTTGGATCCTGCACTTCAGTCGGGTCCTGCACTTCAGTCAGATCCTGCACTTGGGTCACAACAACCCCAGGCAATGGAGGAGTGGCTGGAAAGCTGCCTGGAAGAAAAGGATCTGGGGGTGCTGGTGGACACCCGGCTGGACATAAGCCAGCTATGTGCCCAGGTGGCCAGGAAGGACAACAGCATCCTAGCCTGTATCAAAAATAGTGTGTCCAGCAGGAGTAGGGAAGAGATCATGCCCCTGTACTCGGCACTGCTGAGGCTGCAGCTTGAGTATTGTGTCCAGTTTTGGGAGCTGCAGTATAAGAAAGCCACTGAGGTGGTGGAGCGGGTCCAAAGAAGGTCAATGAAGCTGATGAGAGGTCTGGAGAACATGTCTTATGAGGAGCAGCTGAGGGAACTGGGATTGTTTAGTATGGAGAAGAGGAGGCTGAGAGGACACCTTATTGCTCTCTACAGCTACTTGAAAGGAGGTTGTAGGGAGATGGGTGTTGGTCTCTTCTCCTTAATAACTAGCAATAGGACAAGAGGAAAAGGGCTTAAGTTGAGCCAGGGGAGGTATAGTTCTGATTTTAGGAAAAATTTCTATATGGAAAGAGTGGTGAGGCATTGGAACAGACTGCCCAGGAAGGTGGTGGAATCACCATCCCTGGAGGTGTTAAAAAAATGTGTAGTTGTGGCCTGAGTCTTAAGAACTCTAAATCAATTTCAGAATGATGAAGGGTCATAAAAAAAACCCCCACAGATGCTCTGAATGGATAATAATAAATCATAGATTTATATTTATACATGAAAATGAGATTAATGAAACTATGTATTAAATGAAAATAATCACGTAGATAATTTAAAAAGTATGGTTTTCCTTGTTAAAGCATACTACATGGAAAAAGACTCTAGGCAATATCATGCAGTGGACTAATTAGAAAAAGAAAATAGGCCTTCTTACAAAAATCATACTGTTTAATAGGGCCATGAAAGCAGTTCAAAAGTAGCAGGACACTGCAAGTTTTTGAGTCATATCTCTTACACAAATGATAGGCACAAGAATCAAAAAAAGCTTAGATTCTATCATAGTATCACACTGACGCTATCCATAAGAAAAAAGTAGGACATTTATAGACACTCTCTCACTTTGGTGCTCAAAATTTAATACTTTTTCACAGATCAAAGTTTATTTAAATTTTGCAGGGTGTCAAAAAATATCCATTGCCTGATTACCAAAGTACCCAAGTTAATTTATTCTCTTCCTTGATGAACCTGTCACATCACAGTGAGGAATAAAAATAAGAATTCTTGTAAATTTCTTATTTTAAAGTCAGAACTAACACATTTTAAACCTTTTCATATTTCTATCACACATTCTGACAAAAATTGTACTTTCTTTTATGTGGAATAACTAAATATATTCTTGCTTTCTGGGAACGGAAGAGAAGGGAAAAGCATGGGAATAAAGCAGTTACACTTCTGGCTCATATTCAGCTGCTTGTCAGTCAACACCCCCAGGTCCCTTTCTGCCAAGCAGCTTTCCAGCCCCAAGCCTGTAGAGTTGCATCAGGTTGTTGTGACCCAAATGCAGGACTAGGCACTTAGCCTTTTTTAATCCCATATGATTAGCCTCAGCTCATCTATCCAGCCTGAGGAACGCAACTTGTGACCAGCTGCCAGCTGGATTTAACTGTGTTCACCACCATTGTTTGGGTCTGGCCATCCAGCCAGCATTTTACCCAGCAGAGCATAGAGTCGTCCAGGCCTAGGCCAGTTTTTCATGAGAATACTGTGGGAAAGAGTGTCAAAGGCTGTACGGAATTCCAGGTAGACAACATCCACAGCCTTTCCCTCATCCACTAGGTGGGTCATCTTGTCATAGAAGGTGATGAGGTACATCAAGCAGGACCTGCCTTTCATGAACCCATGCTGACTGAGCCTGATCACCTAGTTGTCTTGTATATGGTGCTATTGGAATAGAGAAAAAAGCAATAGTGATATAAGCCGTGATGGACCACTTGGCTGTCTTTGACTGTGGTTCCTATTAAAGGTCTGGCAAGTCCAGCACGTCAGCATGACTTCATTCAGGCCATGATAGTCTACTTTTAGTCTCCATTCTCCATTAGACTTTCACACTGGCCATATGGGGCTGTTGAAAGGTGGGTGAGTTTTGCTGATCACCCCTTGACTCTCCAGTTGACAAAACAGCTTATAGAAAGGAATCAGGAAATCTCAGTTTGTGCAATATTGCTGCTGGTGCACTGTTGTGGTAGCAATTGGCACCTGTTGTTCTTCAGCCCTCAGCAACCCCAAAACCAAAGGCTCCTCTCAGAGACCAGGCAAGGTAGACAGCTGTTTAACTTTCTCCATCTCCAAGGCAGCTATACCAAAAATCTGCCGGTACTCATTTGGATCCCTGGTATACCCTCTCCTGAGGTCGTCTATGCCAAGGATGCACAGTGCCTATGGGACAGGCACAATGGTGTGCTTTTGCCACTCCTTCCCAGTTAGACTCACTTTGATCTCCAATACAGTTAGCTGTTGGATCTGCCACACTGGAAATACAAATGGCCCTTTATAGCTTGATGGCATTAGGGTACATCATACACCGGTATCTATTAGAGCATTATACTCCTGTGAGTCTGACTTGCCAGGCCATCGGATCCACCCAGTCCAGTAAACCCGGTTGTCCCTTTCCTCCATCTGTGTGGAGGCAGGGGCCCTTTATTACTGGTCATAGGATTCTCCATTCGCTCCTTGTAATAAGACAGTAGACTTCCTTTCCATAGGATAAGGAATAAGAACAGTCCTTCCACTCTGTCTGGGGACCAATTAGGCACACACAGTCCAGGAGGTTCCTGCAGTGCATTGATGATAACTTTCTGAAACAGGTGGTGGAGAAGCCAACAAGGAGTGGAGTTCTGCCGGACCTTGTAAAATAGACAAAGAAAGAAGTTCTGCTTGGGGATGTGAAGGCTGGGGGCAGACTTAGCTGCAGTGACCATGAGATGGTGGAGTGTAGTATCATATGAGGAAGCATCAGGGCAATAAGTAGGATTGCAACCCTGAGCTTCAGGAGAGCTAACTTTGGTCTCTTCAAAGACCTACTTCAAGGAATCCCATGGGTTAGGACTCTAGAAGGGAGGGGGATCCAAGAGAGCTGGTAAATATTCAAGCACAACTTCCTTCAAGTGTAAAAATGGTGCATCCCTTTGAGTAAGAAATCAATCAAAGGAATCAAGAGACCTGAATGGATGAGCAAGGAGCTTCTGGAAAAACTCAAATGGAGGCAGGAAGTTTATAGTATGTGCAAAAAGGGACTGGCCACTTGGGTGGTGTAATGGTTTAAAAAGCAAAACAGCGAGGGACTCAAGTCAGAAATACAAAACAAGGGAAACGCAACGGTATAAAGAGACACCCTGAAACAGTCTGCATACAACCCGACACTGCCGGCTGTGGTGGTGGTAGCGGTCCTGGTGAAACAGTCCTGGTGCAGCAGTAGTCCCGCTGAAAGCAGCGATGCCGTGGAGAAAGGTCTGGCGCTCTCCTCCTCTGGAGAAGACGGGCCGCCGCTCCAGGCAGGTCCGCGCAGCTCCCACGGGGGTCCGAGCAGGTTCCTGAAGGCGCCAAACAGGTCCAGAAATCGGGCGGGGCAGGACCCTCGTGCTGACCTCTGCCCCAGACCATCTCCAGGTGGCAGCACTCGGCTCCTTCCCCCTGGACCGAGCATCTCAAAACAGGTCCTGGGCAACTGCTACTGATGACTGGTTAACAGCCTGTGAGCAATGACATGGAGAGTATAGAATACACAGTTTTGCTTCTAGACACATAACAATAAACTGGTCCCGGCCCCTCTAACTATGACAGGTGGAAAATAGGAACATTGCCAGAGTATGCAGGGATGCAATGAGGAAGGCTTAATGCCCTCTTGGAATTAAATGTGGCAAGGGATGTCAAGGACAGCAAGAAGGGCTTCTTCAAGTACATCACCAGGAGCAGGAAGATTAGGGAAAATGTGGGCCTGCTGCTGAATGAGGTGGATGCCCTGGTGACAGAGGATTCAGAAAAGACGGACTTACTGAATGCTGCCTTTGCTTCAATCTTTACTAAGACTGGCCTTCAGGAATCCCAGTCCCTGGAGTTGAGAGAAAGTCTGGTGAAGGAAGCATCTCCTTTGGTTGAGGAGGAACAGGTTAGAGATCATTTAGGCAGGGTAGATACCCAAAAATCATAGAATCCTAGAATCATGCAATCGTCAGAGTTGGAAGGGACCTTAAAGATCATCTCGTTCTAACCCCCCTGCCATGGGCAGGGGCACCTCCCCCTGAAGATACGGGAAGGCCACAATAAGGTCTCCTTGGAGCCTTCTCTTTTCCAGACTGAACAGCCCCAACTCTCTCAGTCTGTCCTCACAGGAGAGGTGCTCCAGCCCTCTGATCATCCTCGTGTCCCTTCTTTGGACATGTTCCAGTCCGTCCATATCTTTCTTGTAATAGGGGCTGCAGAACTGGAAGCAGTACTCCAGGTTGAGTCTCACGAGAGTGGAGTAGAGGGGAGAATCACCTCCCTCGACCTGCTGGCCATGCTTCTCTTGAAGGACATGATTGGCTTTCTGGGCTGCAAGTGCACACTGACGGCTCATGTTGAGCTTCCTGTCCACCAGTACCACCAAGGTACTTTTTTTCAGGGCTGCTCTTGAGCCAGTCACTGCCCAGCCTATATTGGTGCTTGGGATTGCCCCGACCCAGATCATAGAATCACAATGTTTTAGGCTGGAAGGGACCTCTAGAGGTCATCTGGTCCAACCTCCCTACACAAGTAGCGATATTTCTACCCAGGGCAGGTGGCTCAAAGCCCCATCAAGTCTGACCTTGAATGGATCAGGAATGGGGCCTCCACCACCACCCTGGGCAGACCATTCCAGTGGTCCATCACCCTCAGATTAAAGAACTTTTTTCTAATATCCAGTCTAAACCTATCCTTTCCCAGCTTAGACCCATTGCTCCTTGTCCTATCATCCCAAATCCTTTGGACTAAACCTTCCCCTGCCTTCATGGNCCAACCTCCCTACACAAGTAGCGATATTTCTACCCAGGGCAGGTGGCTCAAAGCCCCATCAAGTCTGACCTTGAATGGATCAGGAATGGGGCCTCCACCACCACCCTGGGCAGACCATTCCAGTGGTCCATCACCCTCAGATTAAAGAACTTTTTTCTAATATCCAGTCTAAACCTATCCTTTCCCAGCTTAGAACCATTGCTCCTTGTCCTATCATCCCAAATCCTTTGGACTAAACCTTCCCCTGCCTTCATGGGTAGCCCCCTTCAGGTACTGGAAGGTCACTATAAGGTCCCCCGGAGCCTTCTCATACAGCCCCAATGCCCTCAGCCTGTCTTCATACGAGAGATGCTCCATTCCCCTGATCATTTTGGTGGCCCTCCTCTGGACACATTCCCATATGTCTACATCCTTCTTGTGCTGGGGGCTCCAGAACTGGATGCAGTACTCCAGGTGAGGTCTCACCAGGGCGGAGTAGAGGGGCAGAATCCCCTCTCTTGATCTGCTGGCCACAGTTCTTTTGATGCAGCCCAGGATGTGATTGGCCTTCTGGGCTGCAATTGCACAGAAGATTAGGGAAAATCACTGAACAGAATTAGTTCCGTTCTCACTCAAACCAGGACACTGGAATACCTGGCACTGTTTTTCACACTTTTCAGTTTCCACAGCTGAGATGCAGGACCATAGGGAAGAAGAGTGATTTTCTTCATATAGCCAGGATATTTTCAATATCCATACCATTAGTATGATTTTAAACTTTGAAGTTAAAATAAGAAAACATCTGGTTTTGGCATTTGTTGGCAACACTTTTCATGGAAGTTCTTGTTTCTGACAAGTTTCCTGATTTGTTTGCAAGAGTACATGTGTATAGCAACTGCAAGTGTATACTAAAGAGGCAGTTATGTCACAAAATTTAATTGCAGAGCTTGTGCATGCATGTATGTGGTGAAGTTTCTAAGGGCTTGCAATTTTATTTGGGTGTGCTTTTTTTTTTTAGTTAGACCCTTATCCTAAAATCCCTCATGCATAGCTGTTATGTGCTTAAAATTTTTATGTGTGCACACGATTTGTTTGCCCACATGAGCAATGTATTTGTCAGTAGTTTAATTAGAAATGCAGTAGATGAGTGCTTAAAAGTCATGGTGAATTGGGTCTTTAATAAGTAATTATAGAAAGAAATAAATACAAATCTTCTTTTGCTGATAGTATTTCACTTTGTTCATCCAGAGCAGTCTGAATTTGGAGAGTCTCAAGATATTTCATGTAGACCTATCATTTTGTTGGGTGTCTTATAAATTGTCTTCATACATCTTTTTCTGGTTGCACATAAACCAGTGGAAGAGGTATCTCCATCCTGCTTCCCTGTTAGAGGTTATGGACTTTCCACACTCCAGTCTGTATCAATCAAACAAGATGTCTGAATTAGAACAATTTCCATAGCGTTTCTTTTCTATTCCAAATAATTTTCACAGAAACAGGTTAAGGAGACATTGCATAAGTGCAAGAACTAGCAGCTAGGGATGGACTGTAACTTTTGGAAAAAGGTGCAGGTGCAGTGAGAAGCAGCAGGAGTGGAGATTTGCCTGCATAGTCACAGTTGGAAAAGGTGTCTAATATTTTGATGTTTTTATTTAAAGTTGCTGCTTGTTCCAGAGTCAATAACATTGTGATTCCCATTACTATTCTCTATAATCCACTGTCATGATGCTGGGAATCCTCAGGTTCCAGGAAGCAATACACGGATTGAAACCATGGAATCATAGAATAGTTTGGGTTGGAAGGGATCTTTAAAGGTCATCTAGTCCAACCCCCTGCAGTGAGCAGGAACATCTTCAACTAGAGCAGGTTTCTCAGAGCCCCATCCAACCTGACTTTGAATATTTCCAGGGATGGGGCATATATCACCTCTGCCAGTGTTTCTCATTGTAAAAAATTTCTTCCTTATACTACACTGAATCTACCATCTTTTAGTTTAAAACCATTACCCCTTGTTCTATTGCTACAGGCCCTGCTAAAAATTGTCCCCATCTTTCTTATAAACATCTTTCTTTAAGTATTGAAAAGCTGACATAAGGTCTTCCCAGAGCCTTGTCTTCTCCAAGGTGAACATCCCCAACTCTCTCAGCCTTTCTTCATAGAATTGTTCCACCCTCTGACATTTTTGTGGCCCTCCTCTGGACCATGTCCTCCTTGTGCTGAGAACTCCAGATTTGGACACAGTAGTCCATGTGGGGTCCCACCAGAACGGAGTAGATGGGCAGAATCACCTCCCTTGACCTGCTGCCCACATTTTAAGCAGCTCAAGATACGGTTGTCTTTCTAGGCTGCTAGTGTGCATTGCAAGCTCATGTCCAGTTTTTCATCCACCAGTACCCCCAAGTCCTTCTCTGCAGGTGTTGCAGGAATGGAGTTATGCACTTCACTCACAAGAGGGAAGTAACAATATATTTATTGATACAAAGCAGCATTTCAACAAATCTTGAAACAGTAAATGTGACTTTAAGAAATTAATTAGATGGTGAGGTACACCTGATTATTTACTACACAGAAAACAAGATAAAGCAATAGTTTATCTTGTGAGATTATGTGTACAATTAAGCTTGAGTAAACCCTTAGTAAAGACTCAAAGTTTCAGCATGCTATATATCACTCACCAAGGATCTGTTGCAGTAAGGAATCTCTTAACCCCATGGAGTGTCCTCGAGAGTCATCCCTGCTCAAGGGGAGATCCTGGGGTGCAGCCAGCTGCCGTGCAGGAGAGCTCAAAGAGCTCTTGGGCTGCCTACTATTTATGGGGGAAAGATGATTGATTTATAATCATATTTTCCTACCAGTCGATTGCTATGGTATTGTTATATATTTCCACTGAAGCCAGATTAGCAGGGTGGGATCCTTACACCCAGATGCAATCATCCACCCTGATGCATTGTTATCACCAGAGGTAAGGTGAATGCGTGGTAAAAATGCACCATCACAGCAGGGCTGCTCTCAGTCCCTTC
>VWZY01003736.1:248128-262676 GCA_013399075.1 Chloroceryle aenea | reverse complement strand
GGTCAGTGGTGAACTGCTGGGGGAACAGTTGAACTTGATGACCTTACAGGTCTCTTCCCACCCAATCAATTCTATGCTTCTAGTCTTTAGCCCATCTCTACCTGTGGGCCTCTTCCCCCCCCTCCACTGTCCTGCCCCAAAGGACTTGGTATGACAGGGACAGGGAGCTCATAGCACAAGCTGCTTCCACCTCCTCAGGGTAAATTAAATACATAGTGACTACAACAAACACACTTGGGGGGGTGTCTTTTTTGTGGCCTGGTAACCACCTTGTGTTTGAAAAGGAACAAAACACCTGGAGTGCACCTTCCCCGACGGCAGCGGCCGGCGCGTTGTACAGAACAACCTCAACTACCCCTTCAGCGTCATCAGCTACGCCAACCACTTCTACCACACCGACTGGAGGCGGTAAGGGAAGAAACCCCACTCAGGGTTTTGAGATGGAGAGGGACAAACAAATGCTGTCCCCAGCCCTGGCACCTCCTCAGGGTGCTCTGGTGGGTCTCCTGCAGTGCCCCGTTCAGCAACACCCTGGGCGCAGAGCGGTTGTTTAGGAAGAAGCTCAGCTTCCTGGGAGGGACAGCAAGAGTGCTCAGGGTTTTAAAACAAAACTTGGTCCAAGTTTCTGAATCTAGATTAAGGGGAAGGAAAGATTCTGTCCTCAGTTGGACCCAAGGGCCTCGGCATCAGGAATTCTCCTCTGTTCCTGCTCCAGCTGGAAGCTCTCAGCAGTTCAGTCGAGTTGCAGCAGATTACACCGTCAACCCCCGTGCTCGCCCCGCTTGGAGGGGACTCTCGGGGAGCCAAGCTCTCCTTGAAGGGCCCTCTCTGCCTCTCCAGGGAGCTGGATGGAGATTTAATAGAGCAAATTTCTTTCCCCTTCCTCTGGAGGTGCTCAGATCGATCTTCAGCTGCTTCTGCTCTTAAATAGGTGTAGATGGGGGGGTGGGGGAGCACCCCAGGTTTCCTAGAGGAGCAAAGCATCTCCCCCTTTCTGCCCAGGGACGGTGTGATCGCTATCGACAAGGAGACCGGAGCCTTTACTGATGAGTATCTTCCAGAGCAGAGATCCCACCTCTATGGAATAACTGCAGTTTATCCCTACTGCCCTGGAGGTAAAACACCCCAACTCTCGCCCCTCCTGCTTGCTCTATGTGCTCCATGAGCTAAAAATACCTAAAAATACCCCTTTCTCTCTGCAGCGAGGAAATAGGAAGTGCTGTTTGAAGAAACAACAATCTTGACACCCAAAAAGGACTTCAGATCAAGAAAACTGTCACTGCACACAACTAAGGGGGGCTGGAGCCCTAAACTGAGGCTGAGGAAGCAAAAGACTTTCCTGCAAGATTCTTGAGTATTTCTGAAGTTATACCTCAAGTTTTTACTACTGATATTAAGTGGAAAATATTGCTATGCTAACAAAAAATGACCAAAACACTAGTCCTGTGAATCTCAGACCATGAGTCTAACTCCTGCTTCTGCAAGCAGATTTCAAATGGAGTTTGCTTCCTCCAAAGTTTTTATTTTAGTGGAAAACAAATGGATTAATTGAGAGTTTTAACCACCTGACCATCAGGTCCTTTTAGCCAAAAGAAAAACCCAAACCCAATGCCTACTTGGGGAGGTTGGGATGCAATATTTTGCTGAGTCAAAGCAACTTTAAGGCCTCGAAGCCAGAGCCTGCACGTGCTCCCATGGTGTGTGCAGAACAGTGACAGGCAAAGGCACAGAAGTTTCTTGAGGAGCCAATTCTGTATTTTCACCACTGCCTCCATGCATGTCTTTTAGTATTTATATTAGAAGAATATGCCAGAATCAATCTGTTCCTGCGTGTTGGTTCTTTTAAGTGCCTTCCTAGACCTACCAGCTGTAGACCAATACATGTTCAGAAATACCATGTACCTTGTAACGCTTCACTTTTTTTTCTAGGTTACTTCAATAATTGAATAAAAAGGTTGTTTTCAGTTTCCCTTTGGAGCAAAGTTTTTAAATATTTCAGTCGTAGATGGGGAGAAGCTGCCAAGGCAGCCAGGAGCGAGGTTGTTCCTATGGCAGGACCTCAGCAAGAGAGGAATCTTTTATGCAACACTCCCTTCTCCACACAAAGCCAAACGCAATGAAAATAAAAAGTCCTATTTACCAACTCAGAGCTCATCAGAACAATTCATCTCTTTTTCCCCAGCTTCATTTATTTAAAGAAAAAAAAAAGGATAATTCAGGAGAAGTCAGAACTCAATTTCCTGTTTTCTTTCAAACCAGTAAACCGATACCATTTCAAACTGCATGCCCGAGCTGTAGGTGGTTCCTAATTGTACTGAGTACACAAGAGACTAAAAGCTTTTATCTGCTCATCTCCCCACCTTCCCCAGTCTGTGGTCGGTCTTGGGATCAGCAATGATCGCCTGAACCGCTACAATCGCTTCGTTGATTTTTGTTTGCAGCTCTCGGAGCTCCTCTATGTGCAGCAGGCGGAGAATTTGGGCAGCTTCGTTGAGCACAGCGTCTGGGTGAGTTGCAGAAAAAGAAGCATCAATCATTTTTATCTGACGGGGAGGAGTTGAGGAAAGCTTGGCCTAAGTTAATAGTCTGCACTTCATTCATGGGTTTCAGGCTTGAAACAGGAAATGACTTTTCCCTGCTGGATGGAGGGTGCTCTGCACAACCTCACCCGGCTCCCTGCAGCCCTCCCAGCAATCTCCAGCTAGACTGGCTCAATCCGAAGCATTCCGAGGAGGAATTTAGGTGTAGATGGGGCAAAAGTTCCCCAGCTAAACCCCAGGGAAGCAGCACAGATGTCCTCTGCTGGCAGAAGCAAGATTTACAGCACAGCAGCAGTGAGTCTCTGCTTGCAAACGTGGCTGGTATTTAAGTATCAGTCTGAAATGACATATTCCACAGCTAAGATTTATGCTTTTCTCTTCCAAAACAAAATAATCAGGGAGTGCTCATAAATAACAAGCTGGGAGGGAGGAATTCTTTCCACTCCAGGCCTCGTATTTGACAGTAATTTGGTTTGTCAAAAGCGAACCTCGTTGTTTAAAAGCACCATTAAGAGAAGCACTCACCTCCCGTGTCAAAACCAAGAATGTGCTTTTCTAAAGCGACAGGCAACCCCTTTAAAACAACAAAAACACAAAAGAAAAAGCATGTTCAAATCATTAGAACTGTCATTTCTCATGCTTGGAAAAGAAAACCAAATGTTAGGGCAGGTAGCAGGTAGAGGATGCTTGAGTTTTGCTTCTATGTGTGATAGCTTCAAGATGTCCCCACACTTGATGACATGAGACCCCAAACATCGAGCCTGGAGTATTAATAAAGAAAAAAACCCCACATTTTCATGCTTAATAATCCCCCTGCTTGACAAGCAAACCCCTTTGGATACACACTGCCCACGTTCAGTCCTTAAAAGGCTAACGGCGGTACTGCGAGGGAACGGCCCATCCAGCACCATCCAGCAACCAAAACACACAGCTCAAAACTCAGCTTTCTTAGAAACTGTCACCTTTAAACAGCTGCCAGATTTCAAAGCACCAGCTGCTTTGAAAGAGACTTGTAACAGTTCACCGTAGTCAAGCAAGTTGCTCAAGTATGGAGTTTGCAGCCTCCCGTGGCCATCTCCAGAAGGATTTTTCCTCAAGTGTTAGGCTTGGGAATAAAGCTCAGCATTCCAGTTTCTAAACACTTGCTCTCTTAAGACAGCCCAAGGAGAGGTTTTATGAGTGGCCATTTGGAAGCATCACTCTCTGCCCTTCACCCTCCCCAGCTGCTGAGGAGCAGTCACGCTCAACAATCCCTCAGCATATTTCCCCATGCCCATAAAATTAGATTTATACAAAGCAAATCTAAGAATTTGCTTTTACTGCCTCTATTTTTTTCCCCCCCTGCAAGACAAAAATGTTTGAGTTCAAAGCCATGAGTTTCTACAGTGAGGGGGGCTGTAGACTTCCCAAAGAGCGAGGATTTCTTTTAGAAGTTTTCCCAGACATGTAAAAAGAAAATCCTGAGCTGATCAAAACAAGACAAATGAACTAAAAACTGCTGACTGAAATTAACTCTAATAACCTGGTTTTCATCAAGTGGCTCTTTCCTGTGGCCTGTACAGCAAGATGAGTGTTCAAGTGCAATCTGAAAACCACATCTGCANCAAACCAGTCTGTGACTCTATGATCAGTAACTACACAGACCCCTTCATTTCACAGCCTTACTCCCCAGATGCTGCACAAACCACTTGCAAAGGGCCTGACCACCACAGCCACCTCCTCTGTAACTGGAAGTATTAACAGATGAAATTGATTCCGTGACAGTGGGAATAAAAATAAAGGAAAAAAAGAGAAGTTTCCAGATGGAGTAGGGGGAAAGATGCACCCACTTTGTTGGCTTTCCAAAGAGTCCCCAGGTATAGCCTTCAGGAACATCCCTAAAGTGATCCCAAAGGACATTTGCTGTACTTGATCCAACCTGATACACTCATCAGGCAAGGAGAGCCCATCAGGAATCTGTCAGGAGAAATCTGATCCTGTCTAGACATTGACTTGCCAGCCATTCAAAAATCTAATCTAAAAAATCAAAAATAAAACCAGCCTTATGTCTCATCTTGGAAACAGTACCTTGACAACCCAACAAGATAAATCTCCTCATTGGGGATGTTTAAATCACCAGCCTAAGTTTCCTCCACGTACACCCCCCCAGTCAGAGCACGTTGCTCTATCTGTTTGATCTCTCCCCCTATCTCAAAATTGCCAAGAACACAACTCATGACATTTTGGGTATCAAATCATCAGCCGTGCAGCAGTCAGACATTTATAACCTGTTTCCAAGGAGAAGGCTTAACACACAAAATGTCACTGGCCAATATTTTGGCCATTAGCAGCCAAAACTCAGAGGCAGATGTTTATTTTTCCTCTCCTACCCTGCAACCCAGCTACCCCCAAATGCTTTTAAGATATTTTCTTCATTCATTCATCTGGCACATAACGATGTTGATGATGGCTGCTGGCACAGGTAAAGCTGTTTTCCTGCCTCCAATCCCCTGCCTTTTCTCCTCTTTGCTTGAAATTCAGCTTTCCTAATGAGAATGTGCTCCCAGGGACATCCATCACATTCAGGGACATTTCAACCTCAGGCCTGGCCATGCTTTGAGGACCTATCAAATAATTGGTTGTAAAAAAAATTCCCTTTTCCTCAACTAATTCTGTCCAATGCAGAGAAAAATCCCATTTTGATCCCTGCAGGTCAGCTCCACAGCTACGTAAACAACAACAAAGAGCAGTTTAATTGATGTTAGTTATAGAACTTGAAGCAACTAACATGGGCTCAGCTGCTTTTCTGTTTTTCCTGCTCTTTTAATGGTTTTCTAGATTAAAAAGACCAAAGCTTTGATTTACTGTTCCAAGGCTTCTGGCAATTACTGTGGAGCACCTGCAATTGCCACTTAGTAAACACCATCAGCAGCTCTATGAAAATAAACTTTTTTGAGCAGCTGTTAAGAGAGATGAAGGGACTTGAGCTCTCTGACCATATCCAGTTCCTTTAGCAGGGACACTTCCAAACACACACCTGTGGGGGAAGAGGCTGCCTTCCCTGGCTGCTCCCAGCAGCTCCTGTGCCAAGTGTTGGAGAGATGAGGAGGAGAGCAGGGATGTTTATGAAATGACAATCTGAAAAGCCACAGTCATCCCCTGGAACATCTTGTAAATGGACAGCTTGTGGTTAGAAATGTCTTGAGGTTTAAGGGCAGGAGTTGCCTTCACCATCTCTTTTTGGGGAAAGGGGAAGGATGTTCTACACCCTGTTCCTTGAATGTATAGGGGGTGTATATAGGAAGTAAAACACAGCATACAGGGAATGTTTCAACCTGTTTAAGCAGCCACTGCTGCTGATTCCAAGCAGAAGCCAGGTCACACCTTTCTTCTTCATGATCTCTTTTCCAACCTTAAGGATTCTGTGATTCTCATACTGTGGGCCTGCCACACTGAACACCAAGGGTCATCCTCTAGCAACCAACACAAGGGAGCAGCTATTTACAGATGTATCTCCCAGGTACAATATATTCACATCCAGTGGAAACAAAGAGAGCTTGGCAGAACACTCTCCATAATCCTCTGGGTCTTTCAGAATCAGGATGGTGGAGAGCAAGCAAGTTCCCACCACCCTCTTAAAGGAGGTGTGGAGTCAGAACTGGTCTGGGCAGCTAGTGATGCCTACATTTCCTGACTTGGTGTGGAATAAGGACCCCATGCAGAGTACTCACCTCCTTTGACTGACTGGCCTTGGCTATGGCGTCCTGCGTCAAGCGCTCCTGCACCAAGATGCGAATTGCCTGGGAAAGAGGGCAGAGGAATTCATTTGTGGCTGGAGACATTTCTCACCAATTGCAAGGGAAGAGGAGCTGACGTAACCACCTCGAATGCACAGCTTTGGGAAAGGTTTCTTGTGAAAATCTCTTGCATCTTAAACCTTTTCCAGCAGCACTGTGCTTTGCAGGTAGATATCCTACATGGGCGCAGTCTCTTTGGCTGTGGGAAGGCAGTGTAACCAGAGGAGATAAGGACATTAACCCTGAATGTCAGGCATTGCTAGGCTGCAAAGTATTGGGAACAGTAGAGGAAAAAAAAGTATTGATTTTTAGCCTGGAGAAAAGGATACAGAGGGGGAGACCTCCTGGCTCTGACAGCTCCTGACAGGAGGCTGGAGCCAGGGGGGTCTGGCTCTGCTCCCAAGGGACAAGGGACAGCACAAGAGGAACTGGCCTCAAGTTGCCCCAGGGAGGTTGAGGTTGGAGCTGAGGAACAATTTCTTCCCCTGGAGGGTTGTCCAGGGCTGTCCCAGGCTGCCCAGGGCAGGGGTGGAGTCCCCGTGACCCCTGGAGGGGTTTCCAAGCCCCCCGTGGAGCTGTGGTGCTGAGGGCCAGGGGTCAGTGGTGCCTTGGCAGTGCTGGGTTAGTGGCTGGACTCAATTTAAAGGTCTTTTCCAACCTAAGTGATTCCAGAACAAGCTGACAGTGACCCAAAAGTGGCAGCACCATTTTTGTTTTGGAGAATGCACCCCTTTAATGCTGCAGCAACCCAGCTTCTTCAGGAAGGAAATCCTGCTACTGACATCTTTTAGTGGGTGCTGAACCATCCTCTACATGCAGAGAAGCCTGGAGCAAGGCGACCTACCCAGCTTTTAAGAAGACTGAGAACCAAATGGAATTATTTTTAGACACAGGAACAAGAACAGCCTTGATTTTAACAATCCTGCTGCTCATCTGTTTTTACTGGCTGCAGTACATAGCGTGAAATCGTATGGGAGCTATCAGTTACTGATACCTACAGCTGAAAAGGCCTCTAAAAATAACTGAAGGAATACCAGGGAGGCAGACTTCCACCAGAAAGAACTGGGTCTGTCAAACACATTCCTCAGCCTTTCCCTGAGGAGTAGCCAAATGTGACAGAATCAAGTCTTAATTGCTTCATGTTTCTCTCCCCAAGATTCCTCCCAGTTTTGGTCATGATGAAAGCTGAAATGGTATTAGAAAGTTGCCACTGAATACTTCTAGAAATCTTTCTAACTGCAGGAAGATGGGAACGATTTAATGAGGAGTTTTGAAATTCCAGCACTGAAACCAGACCTTGGATATGAGAATTTTGAGTGCCTTTTGCATTAGAAAAAGGATATCCAACTGTGTTCACAGATGCTTTCTGATCAACTCACCAGACTTAAATGAATAAAATGGGACTCCAAATACCTCTCTGATTGCTATGTCCAGATGTGTGTGGCATGTTTGTACCCTTTGGCTCTTCTTATGTGGCCAAGCCTGAATAAAGATCATAAATTCTCTGCACACACACAGCAAACCTGCTTACAGTGGTGCAGAATTAAGAGTTTCACTGATTAACACCATCAAACCTCGAGGACTAGCACTGCTGCTCTTCATGTGACAAGGGAATCTATTCTCACTGTAATTAAAAGCAAGAAAAATCTGACTGGAGCTTTTGTCCAACCACTTCTATCTGAAAAAAATAAGACACTAGAAATGTAGAAATAGTGACAAATGGAAATATATTTAAGCATAAAATAATATTCTGCTCTGTTGAGACTCCAGTATCAAATCAGATGACCCCAGATAAAGTCACAAATTTTCTCAAAGTCATAAAAAAGATGCTTTAGAAAATTAACTTGCCTATTTACTGCATTTAAAAGCCATGATTAGTCATCAAGACTAAATTAAACTGCCTTCAGTAATGACAAGGAGTTAACAGCTCACAGGAGCAAAAAGAGGAGGAAGTTTTTAACTGTGGCTCCTCAGGAGGAAGTTTGTTTTAAAGCATCCTTTGCATCACTTAACTTGTATGTTTTCAAGTTTTACCTCATTTCTAGCACCAGAAATCAATCTTCTCCTTGGAGCACTTCAAAATCCGAGCAACAGTTCTCAGTGTTGGAATTCCAGGAACTCAGCTACAATTGAGCTGTTTACCAAGATAATTTTTCCAGCCCTAAGTGCTGTCATTTATATTCTGTGGCCTTATCTGCTTGAAAAGCCACACAGAGGATAAGTTTTACTTTTCATCTGTGCCTAAAAAGTCATAGTTAGCAGCAACTCTGCACCACAGGCTATTATTAAACACACACAGGCCACCAGGGAAATGAAGGAAGAAAGGAGGTCTGAAAACTGGGAAACTCACCTTAAGCATTACCAGGTAATCATCGTGTCGCTGAATTTGAAGCAGATTAGCTAAAGCCATCACTCCAGCCTTGAAATCAGGATTATTCACTGGAAAAATAACCATCACACACACAGCAGTGAGCAACCACCCAGTCTGGCTATCAAAAGGGTGTACCAGGCTTTGTATCCAGGTGGCAGGACACCATCCAAGTGCAAACAGAGTTGGGTTTGATGCCAAATGCATTGCACGTGTCCTACCACACAGGAAACCTGGGTAAAGTCTTTGAAAATAAAGGAAATGCCATGAAATTGTGTTTTTTTATAAATATATCTATCACTGCAGAGTGGAACTGGGCTTTCTGGGTAAAGGCAGGATCAATTCTTAGCTGTTTTTTTGGAGAAGCAGCAATGAGAGAAGATGCGAGGGATTTAGGGCTAATTTTAGTAGCTATTTTTCACCACTTCCATTTATTGTGAACATTCCAAGGAGTCAAGAAAATTAAAATGATTATGAGAGGTACAGCTGGAGAGGATTGAGCCAACACAACAGGTCATACGTGACAGCACTGAAGTAAACAGTCTTGACATCATCTTTCCTCAGGTTTTCAGGCTTTTTTAGAGGCTATGTTACAGTCTGTCATCAAAAGATGTTTTGCTATTTCACCCTAACCCACAGGAAGTGCTCANTCCCCATTGCAGGGGAGGTGGCCGGGGCTCTGAGCACCCTGCTCTGGCTGCAGATGGCCCTGCTCCCTGCAGGGGGTTGGACTGGATGGCCTTGGAAGGTCCCTTCCCACCCAAACCATCCCATGACTCTGTGGTTCCATGTTTAACAGAGCTCTAACAGCTTTGCCCAAGGTAAACACCCTTCAGCTGCTTCCTCATAGTCTGGTAAGAGTCCTCCCAACTTATTCACATCTGGCTGAGTCTCTGGGTACCTCATTCTGCAGGGAAACACTCTCCCCTCTGCCCTTCCTCTTTTTCCCCTGACAGGAAAAGCATCAGCATCAGTGCACATCCAGACACCTGCCATTGCCCCAGAGCAGTTCCTCTTCCCTTTATCAGGAACACAGACAAGAGCAAACAACTCAGAGGAACTCAAAACACTGGTCACAGAGAAGCACTTTCAGCCAGTAGTAGAACAATAATTACACAAACTCTGCTTTCCTAAAGCTTTAAAATGCTCTGTGTACCAGATTATTATAGCAACTTCACATCTGACAAACACCACAGAGCCCACAGAACAGATTCACTGCAGGCTGCTGCACACTTACCATCCAGGTTGATCAGTGGTTCTGCATTTTTTGCTGTATTTTCAGTATTTTTAGCACCATCAGGGGTAGAATCCTTATACTTATCAGCTGGTAAACAAAGAAAGAAATGGAAACATCCTTAGAGCCAATGAGAAAAGGTTCAGCACCAAGCTGTAGTTTGTGAGAGCTGGTTTTGGGGAGTGGGAAGTGCTCGAGAACCTTCTGGGTTTATACACTGATGTTCAAGGTCCCCAGGGGCTGCTGCTCCAGTGAGCTACCCTAACAGTTGACATCTGCAGAGCTCCTGTGCTACCCAGACACTTAGGCAGGGTGCTGTGTTCTCCAGGAAGGCTTTTCCTGCAGACTTCCAGCCCAGGAGGCTGAACGAGCTGCACCTCACAGCTCTACTGCTTTTCAAACCCCCCAGTTCAACTGCCACTGGCTTTCTGCCTCCACCAGGAGCACATGCAGAGTTCAGGAACTACAGATCGAAGCTGGTTCTGATCAGCAAGTCAAATGTTTCTAGTGAAGGCTTTGGTCTGTAGACTGCAGTCTTCACCTACAGCTCACACGGGGGGTTTTCAAGCCTTTTGAGGACAGGAACTCCTGGCTCATCCACCTTCATGAACCCTCAAGTTACAAGCAGCTCATTTTCTCCATCGTGAGGGACTGAGAACCAGCTCTACAGACTGCAGGTGTTTATATCCCATCCCTGTCCTGGGCAGAGCTGAGCCCTGCAGGAACTGCAGGTCATAGAAATCAGTGTTTTGTCTGTCATTATGTTTGCCACCAGTAATGACATTTGTACCTGAACCCTCACTATATGGAACTGAACCTGCTGCTGACTGGGGAGATTTAACTGAACTTCTTCATGACCTTGCCCTAGTTCCCAAGGGTTCAGGGTCCTGTGAAACAAATGTCTAAGAATAATTTATGTGAAGAAATGCAATGCTACAGAAAATGCATTTAATACACTTTAGAGCAAGTTCTCAGAAAGGCAATCCCACAGGGAGGAAAGTATAAATATACCCAAGGGGTTTTGCCACATCCATAAATAAAGCAATAAAGGCTGTGCTGTCCCAGGGGAGCTGAGGAGGAACAGTTCACATCTGAACATGGGGCAAACCCAAGCAGATGAAGTTTTATGGATATATATTTCTTAAAAAACCACCTTCTGACATTGTCACCCATACCATTATCTCCATACTCCAGTCTAACTGCCAAGCCAAGGAGCCAGTCCACTGTTTCTTGTCGCTCTTGTATTTTGAAAGGACAGTTCACATCTTTCATGTACTGCAGGGCAGGAAGAGGAGAAAACAAACAGATGTTATGGACCTGGGTGAGTTCACTAGGAGTTGGCTTGGAAACACTTTCCCATAGACCTTGGGGTGNGGTGAATTCACTAGGAGCTGGCTTGGGAACACTTTCCCATAGACCTTGGGGTGGTTAGAAGATAGGTATTAACATGAAACATCATTGGGACGTGTCCTGTGGTGGGTTTTGATCCATCTCAGACTGGGTTTAGGGCATCCCAATCCACCCCTAACTGGAAACTGCTGGTTAGTGACAGCACCTGCTTTTTAATGCATGTTACTCACGTTAGTTATTGTCAGATTGCAACCAGAGAAATCAAACTCACTCTTTCTTTGCCTCTGTTCATTTTACACAGTAAGTGGAAGCAAGGGAAGAGACAGAGGACAAATTGCAGCATTAACTTCCCACCTAAAGCAGGAAGGAGGACACCACTGGGTGGTGGAACACTGGACAGGTTGCCCAGGGAGGTGGTGGAGGCCCCATCCCTGGAGATGTTCAAGGTCAGGCTTGATGGGGCTCTGAGCACCCTGCTCTGGCTGCAGATGGCCCTGTTCAGTGCAGGGGGTTGGACTGGATGGCCCTGAAAGGTCCCTTCCCACCCAAACCAGTCTGTGGGTCTACGCTACCTATAAGCTTCAGCAATACTGCTATCAGAGGATTCTGAGGGCCAGCAGGAATAACAGGATTTGAGAATGGTGGAGGTTGGGACCTCTGGAGACCACAGAGTCCAACCCCCCTGCCAGAGCAGGGTCACCCAGGGCAGCCCACACAGGAACAGAGCCAGGTGGGGCTGGAAAGTCTCCAGAGGAGACTCCACAGCCTCTCTGGGCAGCCTGGGCCAGGCTCTGTCACTGGAACAGGGAAGAAGTTTCTCCTCATGTTGTGGTGGAGCTTCCTGTGTTTCCCTTTGCTACCACTACCCCTTGTCCTACCACAGAGCACCACTCAAGAGCAGACCCCTTCTGCTTGACACCCACCCTTCAGATTATTTGTAAACATTCATAAGATCCCCCCATCATTTTCCCTTTCTTATGGGCTGTGTACAACACGAGGACAAAAGGTGCCTGGGACACTGTCTCTGCTCTTCTGAAGGCAGAACACTCCCTGTGGTGACTCAGGATGCTCACAGGAGATCACCTTACAGAACAGTGATCACTCACCACACTTCACACTCAGAGAAAAATCATCTGGCTGGAGTAGCAAGCAGCATGGTGAGCTGCAGCAGCTTTCTTCCACACGAGTGCAACAGCTGAATCAGTTTGCCTTTTGGTAGGCAAGGAGCATGAATGCAGAAAAAGATGCTCATTTGTCAACAATTTTCTTGAAGTTCTGCCTCAACACAAGGGAAAACTTTACTGTGAGGGTGACAGAGCCTGGCCCAGGCTGCCCAGAGAGGTTGTGGAGTCTCCTCTGGAGACTTTCCAGCCTCTCCTGGATCTGTTCCTGGGTGGGCTGCCCTGGGTGACCCTGCTCTGGCAGGGGGGTTGGACTCTGTGGTCTCCAGAGTCCCCTTCCAACCCCCACCATTCTGTGATTCTGATTTTCTACTTCAAGAGCTGAATGAAACCAGGCAAGAAGCAGACTAGGGCAGATACCCCACCTACTGTAAAAACACAGCTGAGTGAAAACCACATACAAAAAATTCTACCACCTCAACTCCTACAGTTTGGCTTTGACAATGCATTTAAATTCCTGACAATGTAAAAGTTCAGAGGCAGGACAGAGTTTCAGAGTCCTTTACATTCAGCAGCTGTTAATGATCATTGTCATTTCAAATAAGGAAATACCTTTTCAAACGATTTGGGCCAGTCATCACTGTGTATGTTTCTTAAATTCCCTCGGTCTTCAATCTTGTAATGTCGGATTTTCTGGTCTTCCAGCCAGACAATAAAATTCCTGAATTCTGTTTCATCTGCCAAGAGAAGGAACAAAGAATTAACCAGCATCCTGAAAGCAAACCCAAGCTCTTCAGTTCTGATCCAGTTCATGCTGCCCCCGAGGGCTTTCATCTCTAACCACAGACACATCGAGCACTCAAATTGTGTATTCCTAGATAAGCCCCAAGCAAAAACTCAACACTGAGTTGGTTTTGTTTTTCAAGTCACCTCCAGCTGGCTGTGGTTGAGTGACTCCACTAAAAGGCACCACCAGACTGGTTTTAGTGGGAATAGAGTTAGAACTTCTTAAGCAAAGAAGGAAAGTGAAAGTGATTAGAGAAATTCAGTTCCTACCCATTACCTGAACAAAGCCACCAGTAATCCCTTGTCTCTTCCAAAGAGCACCCCACACAACTCGTGACCCTGCAAAGACATTTTTGCCCTGTGCTGTTGACTCAACTCTCCTTGCTTGTTGACCCAACACCTCGCTGTTTGGAGCTGGAGTTCCACAATACCGAGAGCGTGGTCCAAACAAAGATATTTGTCCTGGCCAAAGCAGTTACCCTGCACCTGCCCTTCAGAGCCTGAATTCACAGCAGTGCCCAGCCCTCAGGTATCACCAGCCTCTCACCTATCATGTTTTGGCTTTGGATGAGCTTTAATGTCCTAAGTTAATGAGTTTAATATCCTCCTCTCCAGTCTGAATCTCCCTCTTCTAGTTTCAAACCATCCCCCCTTGTCCTCTCACAAGAGGCCCTGCTCAAAAGAAACGTTGGCTGTAAGGAACTTAAGACCCACGACAAAAGAAGATGCCAGTGGAGAGCATCTCTTGAAAGAGAAGAGTCCACCAGAAGCACTGAAGGAAAAAGAACCTAATAAAGGAGCTGAAGCTCATAACTGAGGACACTGCATAAATAACTTTAAGTTCCTTTCAAGCAAGAAAAAAAAAATGTTGAAAAAAAAAGTATTACTACATATTGGTGCCTTAGAAAACTGCCCTAAGGACATCACCAGACCACTCTTATCCACCCCACGGTCCCTGCTCTGCTTCGTGCACAGGCCACACCGGGTCCCCGAGCCTCAGGCAGGTTCACCCAGCAGCCAAAGGGGTTTCCTGGGACACTCGTGTCCCCTGTCCCTCCATGATGGGAGCCGAGGCTCTCCATGGGAAGAGGCCACGAAGAGCAGCGACACTGGCTACCCGTGAGTCACGTCTCTGCTGTCAGACAACGCTCAACCATCCGCCGAAACCCAGCCAGCCACGCACACCCCACCGCAGGCCCCGGGGGTCCCGCTATTCCTGGGGGAAACTGAGGATTTCCCCCTCAATTTTCCCTACAACTCTGAACCCCGAGAGCTGCGCTAACGCTCAGACTCTCCCTCCCTAACCTCCCTTCCCGGGGGTGAGGGCGGGAGGACCCCGAAGCGCTGAGGCGAAGGGAAAGGCCTAGCTTGGG
>VWZY01003736.1:141517-152215 GCA_013399075.1 Chloroceryle aenea | reverse complement strand
CTGCCGCCCCCCCCCCACCCACCACCATGCCCTGCTCTCAGCAGCACGGGCAGAACATGGGGGAAGAAGCTGGAAAGAAACCCCTGTGGCCCCTCACCGCTGCCTCCAGCCTCTGTGTGCATGCGTGGGAAGCAGCTCAGCCGGCTCTGCCTGTCCCTGCCCTCCTCCCAGCTGCACCTCCCCTGTCCCAGCAGCTGCTCCACCCCAGAGAAAACATTTGCTGGCCCCACGGTGCTGGAGGGGGGATAGCCCTCTGGCTTGCACACCCCAGCAGATCAACTCCATGGTCTCTCAACTCCATGGATGACATCTCATCCACAGGGCTTTGTTCCAAAGGGTCACAAGAACCCCTGGTCCCTGCTTGAATAAACCCACCAGGAGGGCTGACCTCAAAACCATCCTTAAGAAGAGGGTCCCCCAAAAGATGTTTTAGAGATCTCCCACCCCTCAGCTTGTAGCCCAGCTACACGCCAACCACTCCTGGAGAAGTGTTGAGGGAAAGGGGGCTCTGGAAAGTTTTCCTTGAGGAATCACAATTCACTCCAAGCAATCAAAATGCTTTAGAATTTGCCCAATTAATTCTCCACTAGTGGCTTGTGTATCCCTAAAGAGTCTGGTGAAGGTGAAGGCTGGAGCCAAGGGGGAAAGATGGAGTAGGTGCCCCACTCCAGCCTGTACAATGGTTCCTCGAGGATATTTTGGCTTATTTATTGACTTATTATTTTATTTATTGGCTTATTATTTTGGAGAAGACCAGCAAAAAGCAGGATGGCGTCACCACTGCCACCCTCACTGTGGGGTTTGTGCATGGGTGCAGAACCCAGCTAAGGGCTAGGGCTGTGGTGGCCTTGGTTTGCTGTCACCCTACAGCAGCCACTTCTGCAAGAGGTCTGTCACTGGCCAGTCCCTTCTTGCAGCCTCCTCAGTGAGCTGGGAATAATGGGATGGCAGATGAGGACACGAGGATGGTCTTCTGTGATTCATCACATCCTATTTTGCATAGTAAAAGGGTAAGTATCTCCTCAAGGATAGTCTTACCCAAAAGCAGGGGGTGTCCTGGAGTAGAAACAGCCCTTCTGTTTGTGATGCCACTCTTCAGGTGGGGCTGAACCATCCAAACTCTCTTGGACATCAAGGTGTGACGTCCTTGGTGGTGGGACTGAGCCACTTGGAGTGAATTATTCCTCGCACCTTCTCAGACTTCACATTCAGTAATGATTTAATAATGATATAATAATGATTCACATGCACTCCATGGAGTTGTGGAGCAATAATCAGCCAGTTCCCTTATCACAAACCACATCTGGCCGGGAAAGCTTGGCGTGGCTGAGGCTTTGATCTCAGCTCCCTCAGACTCCCACGCACCAACGCTCACAGCACCGCGTGCGCCAAGGCTGGGTCACGCTTCCCCATCGTGCCATGGAGTAGCTCAGTGAGCTACAGTCTCTTCCCAAATCACTGGGCAGCAGGGACGTCACCACTTCCACAAAATTCCTTGGTGTGAGGGGGTGGGAGCCTGTGCCAGGCTGCCCAGAGAGGCTGTGGAGTCTCCTGCTCTGGAGAGATTCCAACCCCCCCTGGACCCTGCGCTGCTGGGCCCCCTGCTCTGGGTGCCCCTGCTGGGTGGAGCAGGGGGGTGGCCCCAGAGCATCTCCAGAGGGCCCTTCCAACCCCACCATGCTGGGATTCTGTGATGGTGCCCCAGTGATTTCCTCTAGCCAAGCTGCTCTAACCCCTCGGAGATGAGCAGGTGTGAACGAAGAGGATGTCTACAAGGGTGGGAAAAAAAAGGAAGAAGTTATAGAGTGTTCCATCCTCCTCCTCCTGAAGCATTAAGCCTGCTTCTTGAGACAAGCAGTTGCTCAGGAAGTGGAAACCAGCCTTTCCAACACCAGCAGAGCTGTTGTTACAGCAACTGAGTTTTTAATCAAGGATGAGAAAAACAAACCCCAGCCCTGGCCCACCTGGATGTCATGGACAGAGGGAAAACAGCCACTTGCTGGGGCCCATCACTACCATCCCAGGCCCCCCTCAAGCCCACACAGCTCTGCTGGGGTGCAGCATGCCAACAGCAACTCCAGCTCACCCACAAGTCCTGCTGGTATAGGATCCCATCCCAAAATCCAGCAGTGCCTGGAGCAGGGCTCTGCCTGTGCCATGCCCAGTGTCCTGTGGGGCTGGCACGGGGTGAGCAGGAGGCTCAGGGCATGATGGGCACATCCTCCAAGGGAGTGAATGGAGGAAGAGGAACCTTCTCAGCAGAGAAGGTTTCTAAAGGGACCAATCCAATCAGATGTCCACTGTCATCCCAGTCTGGACTGAATCCAACAGTTGCCTTGGGCTAAAATGGGAGAGTTCATCCTCACCTTTCCCAAGAGAATCCCACCCATCAGGGAATGGTCGCTCAGCTCTGGGGGAGATGGCCTGGGGTCTCTGGGAGAGATGGCCTGGGGTCTTTGGGGGAGATGGCCTGGGGTCTTTGCTGGCCCCACAGCCACAGGACAGAGTTGTCCTCGGCGTGTGGCTTTTCTCCAGTGACAGCAGCTGACGCAGCGTGAGGTTGGGATCCACCACAGCTGTCCAGGAGCTGGGAAGTTACAGAGAAATCTTCTGCCAGACCCACAAAGAGGGAACAAGGGAGAAGCAAGGCCAAAGAGATGTTATTTGTAGACAAAAAAAACCCAGCCCATGCAGGATCCAGCCTGACCCTTCATTCCACACATCTGAGGAGCAACGTGCATATTAAAATAATCCCTTCAAAGGGGCTGGCAAGGAGAGGGCACTCAAGTATTTATGAGCCAAGCTGGAGCAGGGATTGATCTTGATGCATTTGTGAACTTGATGAATACCTTCAGAGAGGGCACACAGCACTCCAGCACCACCATAACCAACACATCCCCACTGGGCTGCAGGAGCTCCCCACCTGAGGAGGAACCAGGTGTCCCCTCGTCTTGCCCCACCAGCCTGGCTCTGCCTCTTTAAAGCCCAGAGACTTACACTGAGGGTGGATTTAGATGAGATATAAGGAAGAAAATCTTCACTGTGAAGGGGGTGAGGCACTGGAACAAGTTTCCCAGAGAAGTTGTGGCTGCTCCATCCCTGGATGTGTTCAAGGCCAGGTTGGATGGGGCTCTGAGCAGCCTGCTCCAGTGGGAGGGGTCCCTGCCCGTGGCAGGGGGCTGGAACTGGGGGATCTTGAAGGTCCTTTCCAACCCACCCCATTCTATGACTTGTGTTGCACTCTTAGGGCTCTGCAAAGAGAGGCACAGACAAGAAACAAGCGCAGACTTTGATGCTGTAGATAAGTACCAATTAAAACCAGAAAAACAAACACAGACAAGGCCACAAAGCAAAGCCTCAAATGAGGCTTCAGCTCTGCTTTTCTCTCAGCTTTTTCACGCAGCAGCACAGGAATCTCCCACATCCCCATCTTCCCATCTTCCTTCCTCCCAGCCCTGTCTCCTCCAGTCAATCTTTGCTCCTGCAGAGCATCTCAGCACCCATGAGGGGCTCACATCACCCCCAACCCAGCGTGGCTCTGCTCCCTTGTCCTCTGTGATTCTTGCCCCAGTATGAATCAGAGTATTTTTGTGTCTCTGCTGTGAGACTTGCTGCATCTTGTTTCCATCCTGGCTTGGCTCTGTTCTCCTAGACTGTGGAGGTAAATCAGATGACTATCAACAAGGACTGAAAATGACCCCCAGTCCTTCCAGCAGATAAGCCAGTGTCTGGTGGGGCCACTGGCGCCCGGCACGGCACCTCCAGGGCAGGAGCTTGAAACACCTGAGCTGCTTCTGGAGAAGGGATGGGCTGGAGGTGAGGTCTGCTCTCACCTGCCTGGCTGCCTGTCCATGGCCAAACCCCCCTGTCCTGGTGGGAAGCTGCTTTCCCAATCTCCTTTGCATTTCTGCCTGATGTATCTGCTGAATCGCTCAAGCCTTGGAGAGGAGATGTGGCATGGCAGAAGAGCCAGGGGTCCCCAGGCAGGGTCTGGGAGCTCAGAATGACAACAGCCACCCTCCCCAGACCACATGCAGGACCTGATGCAGCACCAGTAGGGATGCTCCTCACCCTGTTGGCTGCAGCAGTGCTCTGCACTGACAAATGATACTGGAATCCCTGACAACTTGATGGGGTGTAAAGGATTTATCCTCACACAGCACCAGGAAGCCCAAGCCATCCTGTTGGGCCCATTTTATGGGCAGAGAGAGAAGGGATGAATGAATTCCCCAGGGTTCTGCAGTGGGCTCCCCCCTCCCTGTGCTCCTGCCTTTACCATCAGCTCCCCTTTCTCAAAGGAAGGTCCTCCCCAGGCCCATGGGATCTCCCCATCCCACACATCTGGGAGCACAAGGACACAAAGAGGACAGGAGGAAAGAAAACAAAAATAATAAATTTTCTTTTCAGGATCACTTCAAAGACTGGATTGTCCTTTTCTCTCCCTCTTTTCTCAAAGGGACATCTCCATCTCACTTGGTTCCTTCAGAACAAAGTTCTGCCAGCAAAACCACATCTGGTCCCCATGCAGAGGTACCTGCACCTCCCCTGTAGGACACATCATGTTCCCTCTCCAGCCCAGGAGCCCCTCGGCTCCTCCCAGAGCTGCAGCTTCCCCAGTTAGCAGAGTAGCTGGTCTCCATTAAGCTCTTTACTCAACCTCTGACCCCTGCACTTGTAAATCCTAGAAATGCACATGATGAGCAACCAGACCAGTGTCATCTGGGGGCACTTCCACTCACTGCTGATGGACCCGAGAGAGGAGGGAGAGCCTACAAACACCAGGCAGGAATGATTTATAGTCCAGCTCTGCAGCTGCTGATACCCACCAGCCCCAAGGTGAAACTGCCCACGGAAAAGGAAAATTTATAGGGCCTGAGACCTTTTCTCCCACATGTGCCCTTCTCCTGGAGGTGACACTGAGCTGTGCTCACACGATGGCCAGCCCCCAGCCAGCCAGTGCTACTGGAGAGCATCCCAAAAGAACATCCCCCACACATCCAGTTCTCAGACTGGAAATAGAGAGCTACTGTGTCTCGGGCTGCGTGGGAAGGGCGGCTCCTCCTCCTCTTCCTCTCCATTTATCCATCATTTCCAAGACAATTTCCCCAGGGCTGGTAGCAGTCCCTTCTAGATAATTATCTTCAGACTTTGAAAATTGCCCCCAAAGTCTGACAATGACCAACTTGTGGGTGAGGAGCTTGCAGTGGGTGGCATGGCTGCAGCAGACCAGACCCATGGCCCCACCAGATCGTGCCTCCAGGTGCAGCTTCTCCAGCTCAGGAGATCCTGATTCCACTGAGAGCCAGGCTGGGAACAGGGGGGGGTCTCATAGCTGCTCATTGCATCCCTTATATGCTAGAGAGAAGATGCTCCCCTCACCTACAGGGGCTTTTTATCAGATGCACAACCTGGCTCACCTTGAACCAAAAGCCAGCGCTCTTGGTGATGGTGTTCCATGGAAGGCAGAAATTTGGGAATGAGGTTGGGATGTGCTGATCTGCAGCTGTCTCAGGAAGAAGAGGAGAATCACTTGGATTGGAAAAGGCCTTTAACATTATCGAGCCCAACCATTAAAGGAGAAGAGCAGTTGCCTCCATCCCAGCAGCAAAGCAGTGCCCATGAGGTGCCAAACCATTCCTGAGAAAGAGGACCACTAATCCAAGCCTGCACTGAAAATGCTCATCCCTGTCCAGAAAAAGATACCTGAGAGATTTCAGCAGGAGGCAGGGTTCTGCCAAATGCTTAGGAAAAGCCCTAGAAATCAGGGCACGGTGATGTTTTGGCTGACACCACCAACCAGGCAAGAGCTTTCCAGTGAAGGACTGATGGCAGCTTGAGCCAAGCTTGGACACGGGAGGAGGGCTGAAAGCTGCCCGGCTGCCCACGCAGCCAACCTGCTGCCAAGGATTTCAGGCCAGCAGGGAATTTCTCTCTGTTGGAGCCAAGAGATCATGATCTTGCATTGATAAATGAGGTTTGAGCCAATGCCCACGCACGAGGAGAATGTGCTGGCAAAAGCCAGGCTGACTGACTCGGCAGCGCTCGTTCCAACGGAGAGAGTCAACCAGTGCCAGAGCTGGCAGGGGTGGAATTCCTGTCCATCATTGCTCCACGACATTGATGAGCTCTGATCATGCCACACACCATAGGCAGGTCTCTTTAGGGAGACGGTGATGAAACGAAGCCTTAGGAGGTGAGAGGCAGAAGATGACAAGTTCAGGTGGTTCAATGGTTTCTTTCCAAAGCAAGGAAACCTCCAACTGTGATCACTTTGGTTCAGTGATTAGATAAATAAATAATCAATTCAGCACTAGCCTGATTCAAATGCCCCTGTCAGTGTCGACCGTGTTAATGGCAAATGTAATTATTTCAAAGCCCCTGTGTACATCAGGGCAGTGAAAACTGCAGATGTCAGCAACTCTACGAGGATTCTTCTTTTACATCTGCCATTAAATCAATTTAAAGTTCTCATCTCAATGTAGCAGGATTAATTATGTGCTTTTAGGCAGAGATTACTGGAAAAGGACTTTTGTTTGAGCCTGGAGAAGACTGAGAGGGGAGCTGAGCAATGCTGAGCAAGAGACAAAGGGACCCCAAGGGGGCAAGAGGATGGGGCCAGACTCTGATTCTCAGGGGTGCCCAGGGACAGGACAAGGGGCACCAGGCACCAACTGGAACCCAGGAGGTTCCATCTGAGCAGGAGAAGGAGAAACTTGTTTGGTGTGAGGGGGTGGGAGCCTGTGCCAGGCTGCCCAGAGCGGCTGTGGAGTCTCCTGCTCTGGAGAGATTCGAACCCCCCCTGGACAATGAGATCCTGGGCACCCTGGATCAGGGGAGCTGGACCTCTCCAGAGGTTCCTTCCAGCCCCTGCCATTCTGTGTGATGCTTCTGTGTTTTGTGTTGCACGTGTCTGGCTGAGGGATTGCCCCATCTCCAGTGCAGAACACAGGCAGGGACCACAGTATTGGGGGGTCAGATTTTGCATCACTCTGTGGTCACTTTTGGCCTGACAGCTCTAAAGGTGCTCCTGAGCTCTGACCCAGAGAGATCACTGAGCATCTCTCACATCATCTAGTCCACTTCAGGGCTGACCAAAAGTTATAGCAAGTTATTAAGGGCACTCTCCAAATGCCCCTTAAACACTGACAGGCTTGGGCTGTCAACCACTCCTCTAGGAAGCCTGTTCTCCCCTGCACACCCCACTACAGCACAACCACAATCATTCCTGCCCCGACAAAGTCCATTCCTGGTGCACTTCAGACCCAGGTCATGTGCTTTGGAGTGTTTGTTGTGGTTGGGTTTTTTCTCATGCTTAAAAAAACCCAAACAAACAAACAAAACCAAACAAACAAGTCTGGGAAGTCACAGGAAATCAACCCAAGAAATTGCTGACCAGTGCCCCACTGTAATTGAGTGAGAACCCAGAGCTCAGCTCTACGGATTCCCAGAAGCACAGCCCAGATGTGGCTCTCCACGGCAGCACAAGCCAAGCCACAAGCCCCCAAATGACGATCCCTGAGCCCAGGAAATTCCCCCAGAGCCCCTTCCAGCCCCGAGCAGAGACAGGAGATGCCCCAGACAACACCCGGCCACAGAGCTGAGAAAACACAGGGTTGGCAGCAGCCTGGAGGGGCCCTCCCAGTCCCTCACACTAAAGGTTTGAAGCAGGGCTGTTGGAAGCAAACTCAACTGATCCATGCAGAGCTCAGTTTTCTTACCTGGTGGTCCCCAGACTGTGACCCCCAGGGAAGGGACAGCACCACAGGCAGGGCTCTGGGCAGGGATGGGAGCCTGCATGGAGAGCAGCCAGGCACACAGCAAAGGAGTGTGGGTACACCAGTATGGTTACAGCACAGCTAAAGGGAATGGGATGGCCTTGAAAGGTCCCTTCCAACCCAACCATTCTGTGGAAGTAACCACACCAAACAAACAGCCCCAAACCACTCCACTAGTTTCAGTTGGGTACCATCTTCCAATCCAGCTGAAGAGCACAAGAGCAGATGCAGAAGGCAAATACCCAGCTCTCTGGAGCCCGGGCACTGGCACAGAGAGCAAAGCCTCACCAGGCAGAGGAGTGCACAGGGCTGTTGGATTACCCTGGGCAAAGAGCCAAGCACAAAAGGCTGCCTGCAGAAGTGAGAAGTGTATTTTGGTTATGACTCCCAGCATGAAGCTTGTTAGATCTGAGTTCTCTTTCCAGCTCGGTCACAGGTGCTTTGTGAAACCTTGGGCATGCCACTTTGTTTTCATGGAATCACAGAATGTTTTGAGTTGGGAGGGCCCTTTCAAGGCCATCCAGTCCAACCCCCTGCAGGGAGCAGGGCCATCTGCAACCAGAGCAGGGTGCTCAGAGCCCCGGCCACCTCCCCTGCAGTGGGGACAGGGATGGGGCAGCCACCACCTCTCGGGGCAGCCTGGGCCAGGCTCTCCCCACCCTCAGCACCAACAATTTCTCCTCCTCTCCAGGCTCAATCTCCCTCTTTGAGTTCCAAACCATCCCCTCTTGTCCTGTTGCTACAGCAGGTACCTCTTTCTTTCCCCGAGGTGAGGCAGTCATCTCATGCTTTCTCAACCTTCCCCTGGCACCAACTCACCCCACCTTTGCAACATGTTCCCCCCAAGCACAGCAGCTGAGCTGGAGGCAGCAGAAAAGCCAACACAACCCTCTCTGTCCTCTGAGTGAGGTCATTAGTACAATGGGGACACCGAGGAGCCCTCTGTCCCCTCCAGCTGCACCTCAGCTGCCCTTAGAGGTCAGATCAAACTCACCAAGCAGGCCATGGGGAGAGCCAGAGGTCCATATGGAGATGGGGAAATGAGCACACCCGCCCCAAATCCCAGCCTGTGTTTTCTTCTCCAATATCAAACATGAAGAACATAACCCCAGGGTTAAAGGAAAATAAAAGTCCCTCCCTCCCCTCTGGCACAAACCCAGCCTGTGAAAACCAGATGGCTAACCAGTAAAGGTTCTCCAAACACCATCAGGCTGGTGCAAATGACATGTTTTTTGACAGATGGTCCTTTTGCCAAGAGTATCTGCCCAGCCTTGCCCTCCCTGTGTGTTGTCTGCAGACAGATCCCTCTGCTCATCCATGAGCCCCTTGCCAGCCCATGAAGTGCAGCAGCTCCAGCCACAGAGCCCCGAGGAGCTTTGCTCATCCTTTATGGGGTGCAATGAGCTGTTCCCCATTCCTTGTGGTGCGTAGTGAACCACTCTGGGAACAAAAGAAACCCTTCTGAAACCAGCAGATGCTTTTGCATTAAGTTGGGAGCAAAACCATGACCTGCCAGCCAGGCTTGCACTGCAGCCATCCTGCTGCCCCAGCCAGCTGGTGATGTCCCCCCAGAACTGCAGCTCTGCTCCCACTGCCCAGACACCACTCGTCTCTATTTCTTGTGTCTTAAAAGGTCACTAAAATGGGCCTTCCATCCACCCAGGAAGAGCTGAGTTTACTTTTCCAATAAATCCCTGGTGAGCTGAGCAGGGGACAGTCTCCTCCTCCCCACAGCGTGGCCATGGGGACTCTGCCTGGGCCACCAAAACCCCCTGCTGTTCTTTGTCCACCTCCTGTGGCCTCACCACACGGTCAGGTCTCCAGGATAGCTGATGGTTGCTCCTATAAGCACAACACCAGGCTAACCTTGGGCCATCTGACCTCCTGGCTCAGACAAGAGCTGTCCATGGAATCACAGAATCATTTTGGTTGGAAGAAGCCTCCAAGATCATCAAGCCCAACAGTTAACCCAGCACTGCCAGGGCACCACTGACCCCTGGTGCTCAGCACCACAGCTTGGAAACCCCTCCAGGGATCATGGGGACTCCACCCCTGCCCTGGGCAGCCTGATTCCCTGTGGATCCCAGTTCACCCATTTCTAATTTGGGCACCTGCTCCTCTCCACCCACCCTGACAGGTAAGGGGATGCCTGGTTTCCTTCCAAAGTTTAAATGACCTCTTTCTCCTGGAAGACCCACAGCTCTTGGCTCAGCATATGGAAGCTCCCAAGCAAAGAGTGAGGTGTGTGGGTAAAACCATCTCTCTCGCAGCCGAATCCCTTCCCTGCAATGCTTCACGTAGCTCCCAGGGCCTCTGCCTCTGCTCTTCCTTCAAAGAAAACCTCCTGCCACCATTATTCCCTGGGCTGGGAAACGTTCTTCTAACCAGGAGACTTACTCCCTGTACAGCAGAGATGATTTACTCCCCGTATTCCATCAGAGAGATTATCTCCAGTCGCTATTATTCCCTTATCAATAATTCACCGTGCAGCCACACTCCAGACCGTGCCTGTGCTGCCTGCATCCTTTCTGAGCCCAGCACTGCCTGAAAGAAGCAGCCGTGAGTAATCGCCTCGCCNGTCTCAGGGAGTAACAACTGCGATGCACAAAGCTCAGGGTTAGAACAGCAAGAGCCCGTGGGACTCCTTGGTCGCGTCCGCGCGCGCTCCGCGGGGGCAGGCGGCTCGCTTCCCACCGCGGCGAGGATCAGCGGCGCACACGATACCATCTCTGCACATCAACCTGCACATTGCTGCTTAAACCCTTGCCCAGGAGAGGGATTTATGGCTCTGGAGATGCACAAGTGGCCTTTGGGACTGAATTAGGCACCGGGGGAGAGATGAAAGGTGATCTACCCCTCGCCGGTTGGCACCGGGAAACTCCACAACCGCGGCGCGGATGAAGCGGCTCGGATGGCCGAGACA
>VWZY01003736.1:126970-137990 GCA_013399075.1 Chloroceryle aenea | reverse complement strand
TGCAGCCCTCCAGGCCAGCTGAACTACCCCCCCTGTGTGCTACAGTGCAGCAAGGTTGGTGTCAGAGCACAGATCTTGGGACACCTTCAGGCCCTTAGTACCGTGTTCCTGAGCTGTGGTGGAAAGCAAAACAGGTGCTGAGAGCCACAAGTTGCTAAGCATTGCATCCTTCCCCTGGCAGAGGTGTCTGTTGCCAGCTTCAGCCCTGCTCCTGCTGTGCACCCCTGGCTGTGCAGGTTGGGCTGGCCCACAGAGTGCTGCTGCTTTCAGTGCTTTTTATTTGCCCAGTTAATCACCCAGGTTGAAGATGGCATCAAGTTGTACTGGGGGGGTTTAGGTTGGAGCTGAGGAACAATTTCTTCCCCTGGAGGGTTGTCCAGGGCTGTCCCAGGATGCCCAGGGCAGGGGGGGAGTCCCCGTGACCCCTGGAGGGGTTTCCAAGCCCCCCGTGGAGCTGTGGTGCTGAGGGCCAGGGGTCAGTGGTGCCCTGGTAGTGCTGGGTTAATGCTTGGACTGGATGACCTGAAAGGTCTCTTCCAACCAGAGCAGCTCTGTGATTCTCAGACAAAACACAGTGCAGCACAGGAGCTGCACCACTGTTCTCACCCAGTGACCTCCACCCCAGAACCCCAGACCACCTGGAAAGAGGGGCATCTCTTAGGGCAGGTGGGACAACACCTTCCACAATGCCCACCAGCTCTCCCAGCCTTGCAGGTGATGTCCAGTGTCAGTGTGGGATGCTCTGGGTGCAGGCAGGGTGCCATAAGTTGGGCCCCTGAGCACAGAGGCAGTGAGAAGTGCCACCCTTCATCCCACCCAGGGACCCCGTGGGCTGTGACTCACCATGACAGTGGCATCAGGAGACCCAGCAGCACTTTCAGATGGGGTCAAGGAGCCTAAAGCCTTTCTAGGATGTGCTGGTGCCTCCTTCTGACCCTTGGGGAAAACAAACAAATAAATAAATAAATAAAATTACTGATTTAAATCAACCTAAAACCATAAAAAAACCCAGAATTGATAGCATTTAAAAACAGCAACCACCTCTCCTTAGCACAGTTCTCATCCCAGGGAGGGAGAAGTGCCAGAAATCAACTGGAAATTGCAGTCTGTGGAAGGAATTCAGCTGCTTTGCTGATAAGCAGCAATATAAATCTCTAAGCTGGAGAGGTAGATCGTTAAGGGGCAATGTTTAGGGAAATTAAATCCTTTTTTCCTGCTTCTTATGCTAATAGGGAAAACCAAGCTGATTTGCAGGAGGACAACATTTAGCAGTCTCTAATTCATCAAAGTCCCCATCTGTTCTCATTCTCCTGCTGAGTTTGTCAAAATTCAGCTTTCCTTCAACCAACACTTTTAACTGGAAGAGGCCCTTTCTGGAGAGATTGGTAAATAAACCACTTGTGCAAATAGAGTCAGAAAAAAGAACAGACAAGGGAAGAGGCTGATGAATAGGAATACGTGTTGGGATTGATGGGATTGAGGAAGAGACAGTGATGGGAGTAAGGGGACAGTGAAGGATGAATCAGTGCAGCTGGCAAAATAACCCAGAGCCAAGGCCAGCGTAGGGTTAATGACACCAGAGAGGAGAAAACTCCAAACCAGGATCCTGCATCAGCACCTCCACTGCAGTTCTTGCTCCTGGATGTAGAAGAATCTGGAAACAGCTCCTTGTTGGAACCACTCTGGGTGTGGGGATCAGGGAGCTCCTCCCACAGCCTANCTGGGGAGCCCAGAACTGGACCCAATACTCCAGATGTGGCCACACTGGGGCAGAGTAGAGGGGTAGGAGAACCTCCCTATGGGTTCCTGATGGGAAGTGATGCTCAGCTGTTTCTTACACAGTTCTGCCTATTGTCAGCTATTGCAGTAAACAGATTCTAAATATATTTAATTTAAGGAAATCACACTATGAAGCAGATCGTATCTCAAAACATGGCCATTAAGCATTTCAGTAATAAGGCTACATTTGCATATGGTTCTTTAGGGGCAGGATTATTCTGTATGCTCCTATATTAATTTATTCAATTTCTGTATTTAGTGAGGGGCTGGAGCGTGGCCAGAGAAGGGCAATGGAGCTGGGGAAGGGGCTGGGGCACAAGGGAGGGTGAGGAGCAGCTGAGGGAGCTGGGGCTGTTGAGCCTGGAGCAAAGGAGGCTGAGGGGAGACCTTCTGGCTCTGACAGCTCCTGACAGGAGGCTGGAGCCAGGGGGGTCGGGCTCTGCTCCCAAGGAACAAGGGACAGGACAAGAGGAACTGGCCTCAAGCTGTCCCAGGGGAGGTTTAGGTTGGAGCTGAGGAACAATTTCTTCCCCTGCAGGGTTGTCCAGGGCTGTCCCAGGCTGCCCAGGGCAGGGGGGGAGTCCCCGTGACCCCTGGAGGGGTTTCCAAGCCCCCCGTGGAGCTGTGGTGCTGAGGGCCAGGGGTCAGTGGTGCCCTGGCAGTGCTGGGTTGGTGGTTGGACTGGGTGATCTTGAAGTTATCATCCAAGCAGAACCATTGGCTAACTCTACCTAGCAATATGAGCTGTACACTCATTTTGTGCAGTATTTTCAGCAGCAGAGGTCACATTTCCCAGGTGGCAGCCCCGTGGACCCTACCTGTCATTTGCCATAGGCCAGGTGTGATCAGGTCCCTGTGCTCCCCCTTCTTCTGAGAGCAGAACCCAGCCTCCCTGGCAGCTCTGACAGGGCTCCCGCTGGGACACGCACACCAGGTGTAGGCTCAGAACCCATTTGGCTTAGGGCCTCGCAGCAAGCAGAGGGGAAAAAAACCTGACATTTGCTGCCCTGAAGACAAAATTGGCTTTTATCCTCATTCATGGGGCAGAAAATCTAGAAACCGGCAGCTGTGGTGCAGCAGGAGCCCCGGGGCAGGACTGTGGCTCTGCTCACCACCTGCCTTTTCCAGAGCCTTTCTTGGCCTACAAGCCCTGCACACCCTGGTAGCTGTAGACCCCCAGCAAGGAGCATGCAAAGCAAAACCCTCAGCACCAACAATTTCTCCTCCTCTCCAGGCTCAATCTCCCTCTTTTAGTTCCAAACCATCCCCCCTTGTCCTGTCCCCACAGGCCCTGCTCAAAAGTCCCTCCCCATCTTTCTGCCAGGCCCCTTCCAGTCCTGAAAGGCCCCCAGAAGGTCTCCCCAGATGGAGCCTTCTCCTCTGCAGGTTGAACCCCAACAGCTCTCCCAGACCGGCTCCTAGCAGAGGGGTTCCAGCCCTCCCAGCATTGATGGGGCCTCCTCTGGCTCAACTCCAACAAATCCATGTCCTTCCCAGGCTCCCTTCTTCACCAGTTTCATTTTTGTGGCCAAGCATGACATGGCAGCAGAAAAAGGAACAAAGAACACAGAAAAGCTGGGCAGGACAAACAGCAGCAGCTTTGGAGAAGACACTTGGTTGCATATGACCTGACCTTGAAGACAGGGTGCTCTGGCCAGCTATGAGACAGATTCATTGAGATTGGAAGAGCCCTCTCAGATCATGCAGTCCAACTGTTCCCCCAGCACTGCCAGGGCACCACTGACCCCTGGCCCTCAGCACCACAGCTCCACGGGGGCTTGGAAACCCCTCCAGGGGTCACGGGGACTCCACCCCTGCCCTGGGCAGCCTGGGACAGCCCTGGACAACCCTCCAGGGGAAGAAATTGTTCCTCAGCTCCAACCTCAACCTCCCCTGGGGAACTTGGGACCAGTTCCTCTTGGTTTCTTCTCCCAAAGGACAAGTGATAGGACAACCCCACCTGGCTCCAGCCTCCCGTCAGGGAGTTGTAGAACACAGCACTAGGGCTCTGTTCCTGAGGGTGCTGTGACCCATCTGTCTATGGAGAAGCAAATCCCCACAGCAAGTCACTGGCCCACTGGGGATGTCACCCAGAGGGCTTGTACATGCAACTCACACACGAGACACGTTCTTCTTAAGAGAAAGTCTTGCATGAAAACAGAACCAGCCAGAGAGCTCCACATCATTACCTCTAAACATGGAAGGGAAAACAGAACCAGCCAGAGAGCTCCACATCATTACCTCTAAACATGGAAGGGGAAGAAGGGTTTGTTATCTGCCCTGTTCACTGATTGCTCCCAGGACTGGAAGTTCAAGGGATGATCCCAACCACCCCAAAATAAATGCATCTGTAGAAAGCACAAAGCAGGAGTTAGTCATTTCCCTCCAGCCAATCCCTGTCCCTCTGCTGGGTGACTTCCTGCTGTGCTTCCTCTAGCTCAGCCTTAATTATTTATTTCCTAAAGTCCTTTCATTCTGAAAGCTCTTACTGATCTGTAACCTGCTTTTGCCAGTTCTTGGTCCATGCCACGTAGCTACACCACAGGGATCCACACCATAAGGTGACACAGCTTAATTATGGGTACCTATTGTTCCCATACCTACTGCCTCCTTTAGAACTGAAAATATTTATATTTCATGCATTTACCATCCTCTCTGAAGCCATTAAATGTCTGCTGGTCTCTCCAGAAGTGACATTTCCTCCAGGGGCAACCGAAGTCCAAGCAACCTTTCTGTAGCATCTCCACGTTGCCACCACGTGGTCAGCTGGTTCCTTTTGCTTGCTCTCCTGTTGGCCACGGAAGGGATTCCACAACTCTCTGGAGAGTTAGAGCAGCTTTTTGGGAGATGTGCTCTAAAGTCCTTCAAAAAAAAAAACAAAGAGATATTAAAAAAAAAAAGAAAATCTTTAAGTACATACCCAGAATGGAAGAGATCAGTTTGGAGCTTTTGAGGTTCTTAAGAGTAGAGTGAGGAGCATCAGCTCTTGATGAACTACATGATTATGCTAGAAACAAAGAGGGATGCCCTTGAGCTCCTCCCAAGGCAGGGGAGATCCACCCCCAACATCACCAGGAGCTGGAAGCCCTGCAGCAGGTTACAGCCAGGTTCTCAACTTCCTGGGCGTGCAGAAGACAAGGGAGGCCTTGTGAAAAGTGTCCCCAGGGTGAAAAGTGTCCCCAGGACATCCTATGATGGACAACCTGAGGGACCTGAGTGAGGAAAGCTGGGGAGAAGGAACAATAATGGGTTTATTCTGCCTCTGAGAGGGCCCTGTGCTGGCAGCATCCTCCAGCCTGGTGAGGCCTCGCTACAGCACCCCATGGTGGGCTGAGTTTTAGTCATGGCTGCAGAAATCCAGCAGAGCATCAAGATAAACAACTCTTCCCCCGGGGGCTGGCAGCTCCTGGCAGGGAGTGTTGTTGCCATCTCTTATGTTTAAGAAAATGTACCAAAATCCCCCAGAAAAACTCGGGTTCTGCTCAGGAGGATGCTGGCTGGTTTCAGCAATCGCTCCTCACTCCCGACGGGGCTGACAACTGGTTGTAGCCTCGATGGAACTGGGGGGGATGGATCATCACTGGCATCCAATGCATCCCAGCAGACAGCTCCTTCAGAAACCTGTCACATCACCTCCCACCACGCACATCAGGCTGATGACAAACTGCTGCATTTCAAAAGACACCGTCGCAGACGTCGCACCCGGATTATCCTCCCTGAACAAGAGAAAATTAGGGAAACATTTTGCTTTTATTCATCTCCACACAGGATTTCATTGATCAGCTCTCAGGTGATGGCATCACCACTGGCACCAGACCCTCCAGCCACGTGAAACCTCGGGGAAGTTTGGCAACAGGCACAAGGCTGCAGTGGATGCAGATTTCATTTCTATTCCTGATCAGCTGGGCAGCAGCAGAGCCCACACCCAAACCTGCTTGATGTTGAGTATTTAGCTCAAGTTATTTTAAACTCCATCCTACATGCTTTTTGCAACACACAAATCCATTTTATTGCTAGTGCTGTCTAAGCCTGGGCTGAGTGAAAACTCCTTCCCCAGCCCTACAAACCACCTACCCCCATGGCAAGTGGCCAGCTCATGGCACCATGAGCCTGTCTCAGCTAAACAGCACAAATACCTGAGTGCAGTTTAAAGTATTATTCAAACCTGGCTTTTCAAAATAGACTTAGGACAAGGCTCCATGCAGGGAGGCCTTCTGGGGACCTTTCAGGACTGGAAGGGGCCTGGCAGAAAGATGGGGACAGACTTTTGAGCAGGGCCTGTGGGGACAGGACAAGGGGGGATGGTTTGGAACTCAAAGAGGGAGATTGAGCCTGGAGAGGAGGAGAAATTGTTGGTGCTGAGGGTGGGGAGAGCCTGGCCCAGGCTGCCCCGAGAGGTGGTCGCTGCCCCATCCCTGTCCCCATTGCAGGGGAGGTGGCCGGGGCTCTGAGCACCCTGCTCTGGCTGCAGATGGCCCTGCTCCCTGCAGGGGGTTGCACTGGATGGCTCTGAAAGGTCCCTTCCCACTCAAACCAGTCTCTGATTCTGTTAAATGGTTGATAAGTTCTCATGTCACAATAATTCTCTCCCCAGAAAGAGCTGCAGTTTTGCTTCACTACTGAAGAGCAAGATCCTCTTTTAAAAATAAAAAGACACAAACACAAGAATCCAAAGCTGGTGGTTATTTTTTACTTGAAGACTGCCTGAAACATTAAAAAAATATTGTTACAGGTAATTAATTCTTTCTGGAATGAAACTGGACATGCTTGGTCATGGAGAAGACAGTCTGACTTGTACAAAACTGGTATTCAAGCATCATCAACACACACAAGGACAGGCTCTTACATTTGTTACATTGCAACCTTCACTCAGCCTCAGTAAACATCTTTGGAATATAAAAAAATATATATCAAGGAACTTAAATATTCACAGGACAAAACCATAAGGTTATTGATAAGAGATTGACAGGGAACAGCAAAGGCAGGGTGACTACAGAGAATGAAAACAGAACTCACAGGAGTTACACAGGTCAGCCACAGAGGCTGGATTCCAGCAACTGGGAATATAAAGAAGCAAACTGGGAATTTCATTCCTTGCCTAAGGCAGGAAGAGAGGTGGGTGTGCAGAAGACAAGGTAAATTAGTGCTAGAAGTTCTTGTTAAACCAGGAGGCTAAAAGCATGGCAAGAGGAAAAAAAAACAACAAAATAAAGGTTGTTTGTTCTTGTAAAGTTCAAAGTTAGCTGAAGTCATCAATATATAATTTCTCTATTGCACAAACAGTCAAAAAGTAACTGAGAAATTAGAAAACCCTGCTTTTTTAACAGCTACTGAAATATATTCCAAGTGGAGTTAGCCCATAGTTCAGTTTGACAGCATTTCTGTGCCCCTTGTCTTGAAGCCCTCTCCAAACTAGCAAAATACACCATTTATCAGACAGTGCTACTGGTTCTCCTTAGTATGTCACAGATTTATTGCTTTGTTTCACTAGTACCAAAGGCTAAGAGCTAAGCTTTTAAAGAATTTAAGGCAATTCCACAAGACCAACACCTGAAGGGTATTTACGGCACACGGTGGTCTTCATTCCAACACCAGGAAAAGCTTGCTAGTTAAAAATGACAGGAATGCTCTGATTTTAACTCAAAGGATCCTTTCAAGCATCAGTTTTATCTTCCTAACACAAATCCCAGCCCTGAAGTTAAGTCAGTCCAGAGCACCAGTGTTCAGGAAAAGCAAAACCAGAAAGTAGAAGGAGGAAGTTCCAGGGCAACTCCTCCTTCCTCAGCTAAGCACTTGTTGGGAGATGAACTCAGATATTTGGGCAGCTGAGTCACTTGTTTCCATCCATCAGGTGAAGGATGAATTATCATCTGTCAGATGTACTTCAGATGCAACTATCATCTATCAGACTTAAAATGCAACTTGGAACAAAGTGTTCAAGCCTGGCAAAAGCCACAGTGGGTTCTTTACCTTTACAAGCTGATTTCACCTGCAAGAGCTCTCAGAATTGGTTTCCCCCAATATTTCTGTCATATCCCACAGGGTTCATGACAAGCTCCTCATCTGATGCTTTGTCTTCTTAATCACTAGGAGAGCCTGGCTTTGGAAAGTGGAAAAACACCATCAAGAGGCATTTCTATGTTTGTGGTCTTAATTACACACTATTAAGTTAACTATTGAGACAGATTTATCATCAACTGCCAGTCCTGCAAACCCACTCAGATGATCCAACTACTGAAAAAAACCAACCCAAAACCAACCCAAACCCAAACCAAAAAAGAACCAAACTAAGAAACCCAAACTAAAACAAAAAAATCCCAGCAAGAACAGGCTTGTCAAACCCCTGAAGCGTGTTCAGCATTGGGCTCACCCTTCCCTTGCAAATCCTTTGGAAATCAACTGAAAGAAAAGGGAATATTCTCTACAAGTGATGCAAGATAGTGGGCCAATGTGCACGTGATTTTTTTTCTTTATTTCTCTACAGAGTGAAAACAAATATTGTACAGAAAACAGACTACAGGGAGGGTTTCAAAGAGAAAAAAAAAGGCTGTTTTGTTTTAAGATGGAAAGCAGGAAACATGACTTTCTGTAAAAGACATTAAGAAGCAGTTATTTCAACCTCAGAGCAGTTACAGCCTGTCTGGATTTGCAGTGAAATTAAGCAGAAGTCACTGATGATGTATTAAAAATGAGCAGAGTCCTTCTGCTGGCCAGCTGGATCAACTGGTCTGCCCCCAGCAGAGAACACCACGTGTAAACTATTCCCACCTGAATCAGTCATGGAGACAAAACAAGATTTCATGGTGCTCTTTGTCTTTTAGAGAAGAATTTCCTTCACCAAGAAGCTCATCAAGTTTTCTACAGCCTTTTCCAAGAGAAACAGATGTGAGCAGCAGGTTTCTGGTCAGCCAGAGAATCCACACTATGCAGAACACTTGGGGGGGATCTTCCAGCCTCGGGTGGCCAAGAGAAGCTCTCTACTTTTGTCAGAGGGTGACTTCTGCTCCTCTAAATGAGGACAGCAACTTTCACCTCTTTGGAGGAAGGAAGATTGGGGTGGGGGGAGTTTGTCAGACTCATTGTCATAGCAGAAAGCAGTTCTTGTCACAAAGTGTGTCCTGTAGCTGAAGGAACTTTCCCCCTCAGCATTTCTTCTGAGCACAACTGATTTAAACCCTTGGAATGGAAAAGGTTTGTGCATTTTCCTCACTAATGTTCCCTAACGCAACAAGCACACTGCTTTACATTCTGTTAAAGAAAAAAAATTACCAATAAACCAAAACCCAATGGAACAAGCCATTCAAGAAGCCACATCAACTATTTCTTGGCACCTCCCAGCACGCAGACAGAAGTTCCAGCCATGTGCAACAGCATGTTTTAGTTTGGAATACCCGATAGCAAAGATGCTTGCCTTTGTTTGTTTTGTTTTTCCTGACTTCACAAACTGCATCAAGATTACCATGACAGGAGCCATGCTTCTCTTTGAGCTGAAGGATTTGACATTTCTCTCCTTTCTGAGTCGCTGACTCAAACACTAATCCTGGGGGCAAACCAGAGCTAAGATTTCTCCGCGGCAGCTGCGAGGTTCACCGGGCGCTGCCGGACAGCGTTCGGCGACGAGTTTCTGTTGGAAGCCTCTCCAGCCTCTGTTTCATCATCTGAGAGATCTTCCTCATCTGCTTCTTGCTCTTCATCCAGCTTTTTCAGCAGCTGAGCTGACTCGGGAGCTAGTTTTCCTGAAGGAGACAGGAGAAGGTGCAGGCACAAATACTGTTATGGGGGGAAGACACCTTTTGGGTGATTCCAACATCAAAGAACTGTCATGAATTTCATCCAGGCAGCATTTTCCAGGGGCAGTCACTTCAGCTGCTCTTGGAGGTGGAGCTGTTGCTAGCATGAAGTTAGCCACAGGTCAAGTATGAATAGATTACAGATGAAAACAACAAAAAAAATGGAATGAGGTTCTTCATCAACCAGCATTCCAATGATCCTGGGTGACTTTGTCAGATTACCTTGCAAGGTGTCAGAATAACCCCAAACTGAATCACTGCCAATCCACAAAAAGGCAAATTCACTTTTAATCCTCACACTGCTCTGAAAATTTGTGCAAAGCCCCAAACAAGCAACACTGAGAGCTCCACTCGAAACTTTTACCTCTCTGCACATAATTTCCCATCTTGCAGGTATGAAAGTGCTGTAAAAACATTTTTCTACCTCCTAAATAAAGCTTTTTTTGCAAATAGTTTAACGTCAGCTCAGTACAAGCCCATGATAAACCCTAAGGGCAAACAGCTGCAGGTGAAGCAAAACATCAATCACACGTGTGAACTTCTGCACTAGATCCCACGACCTGCAGCCACAAGTTTCACACCAAGATTCATTAATTAAGNTCCCCAGCTTCATTCCCCTTCTCTTGACATGCCTCAGCCCCCCAGTGATGTTCTTGGGGTGAGGGTCCCTCAATCCAGATCACTGATATGAGACAGTCAAGAGAAGCATCCCAAATACTGAGCACTGGGGAACACGACTTGTGACCAGCAGCCAACTGGATTTCTCTCCACTCACCACCACTCTCTGTGCCCAGCCTTCCAGACAGTTTTTTCTCCAGTGATCACCCACCCANTGACTTTGTCAGATTACCTTGCAAGGTGTCAGAATAACCCCAAACTGAATCACTGCCAATCCACAGAAAGGCAAATTCACTTTTAATCCTCACACTGCTCTGAAAATTTGTGCAAAGCCCCAAACAAGCAACACTGAGAGCTCCACTCGAAACTTTTACCTCTCTGCACATAATTTCCCATCTTGCAGGTATGAAAGTGCTGTAAAAACATTTTTCTACCTCCTAAATAAAGCTTTTTTTGCAAATAGTTTAACGTCAGCTCAGTACAAGCCCATGATAAACCCTAAGGGCAAACAGCTGCAGGTGAAGCAAAACATCAATCACACGTGTGAACTTCTGCACTAGATCCCACGACCTGCAGCCACAAGTTTCACACCAAGATTCATTAATTAAGATCTACCAAACAGCTCCTCTTAACAACAAGGGTGCAGGGGCTTACGTGAGTGAGGGTACTGCGGTGGTCTGTGCCTTTTGGATGGACAGATACAGTCTGCTAAAAACACCATGAGCTGAAAGCAAAGAAAGACAAGTTTAAACCTCCAGACAACCTGCACAGGAGAATCATTTAAGTTGGAAGAGAACTTAAAGATCAAGTCCAAGCATTAACCCAGCACTGCC
>VWZY01003736.1:111877-123011 GCA_013399075.1 Chloroceryle aenea | reverse complement strand
ACCAGCTGCAGGCCTCCAACAGGACTGGCATTGCTGATCACACCCCTCTGAGCTCTGCCCTCCAGACACTTCTCAACCCCCCTCAGTGCCCATTCAAGCCACATTTCCTAAGCTTCCCAATGAAGATGGTGTCAAAAGCTGTCACCTCCTTGCACACCCTGATAGCAAATGGCTGTACAGGAGCAAAACCATCTATTGCAAATTCTGTAACTGTGTTAACTCCCTGGGCCTCCTTTCCTACCAAGCTCTGGGTGCTCGGAGCAGATTGTGGCTCATGGGGAGGTGGGGAAATGGCCGTACAGGGTCATGGGGAGAACAGATTCCCCTCGCTCCAGCCCCTGCTTCCCTCCCCAGATCTTTAGTTATGGCAGAATGTAACTTTATGCTTCGATACTCAGGGGTAAGGTCACTGGTAATGAGCAGAGAAACCCCACATCATTTCAGTTCACTCTGTCAGCACCTTAAGCTTTTCATAGAATCAGAATAATTTTGGTTGCAAGACCCCTCTCAGATTATGGAGTCCAACTGTTCCCCCAGCACTGCCAGGGCACCACTGACCCCTGGCCCTCAGCACCACAGCTCCACGAGGGGCTTGGAAACCCCTCCAGGGGTCACGGGGACTCCACCCCTGCCCTGGGCAGCCTGGGAGAGCCCTGGACAACCCTCCAGGGGAAGAAATTGTTCCTCAGCCCCAACCTCAACCTCCCTGGGGCAGCTTGAGGCCGGTTCCTCTCATCCTATCGCTGGTTCCTTGAAAGAAGATCCTTTCCTCACAGGAGGGAACCTCTTTTTTTCAATTTTCCCCATTTTTCAAAGTGGCCTTTGTAATTTCATGCCCCACAACATTGAACGTTGGCAGGTGGGGAGAGCTGCTCTGCAGCAGCCATTAGAGAAGCAGAGGGAAAAGAATAAATCAGTGGTTTGGGTGGATTTTTCCCCCCAATTTTGGCAAGTTTTCTCTAGTACGATGTGTATGTTCTGTAGGATAACACTAAGGCCTTGATGAAGCTTGTTACTCATTGATTCAGGGCTCAGTAATAAAGCAGTGTATGCAGCAGTCCCCCTGCTCACTGCCGTTCTGTTTTAGTCATCACTGAGTTTTTGAAATTCTCAATCAATATCCAAGAATCTTCTGCCTCCGCAATGAGATGCAATGTGAAGAGCTCCCTTCGGATCTCTAGGGGAGCCGTTCACATCCTGATAATTTCGGACACGGTGAAGAACAATCTCATAATCAAACGTGTTGTGTTGACCTGTGGAGAGGAGGTTGGGTGGCTACCGAGCCAGGTGGCTTGAGCTCCATCCTAGAAACCTGATCCCACCTTCCATTCATGCAGGATAATGGGGCAATTGGATTGTTCCTTTCTTCAGTGGTGCATCCAAACAAATGACTGCTTGGAGGTTGAATTGGATTTTAACCATGATTAAATGCTTAATGAAGGAGAAAAAAATAGGGTCGTGTACAAGCAACAATAGAAGTGATTGCAACACAGCCTTTAGAGAGAGCTCCTCTGGAATTGAGTCCCACCTGGAAGGGCACACGTGGAACTGTGAGGCCGGGAAAAACATTTTGCTATTTGATGCTCCCATGCTCAAGGAGAAAGGAGCTGGTAAATAAATTCACTGTAAATAAGGAGCAGTTTCAAAGGCACACCAAGCTCCTTTGGAAGACCTTGAGAAGGATGACTTCATAGCTCCTTCGCTTAGTTCCAGGAATTATTTTAGGGGTAATGACTGCTGTGAATTAATTTTTATCACTGATATTGTTACACTGACATTGTCTTGTTTCTTTGTGAAGGATGTGAGGCCTTTTGAGGACAAGAAAGCTTTGGCTGTGTCTTCTGTGCATTCCTCCTCCAGCTTATTCAGCTCAGCTTATTGCCTGCGCAGCTGACAAGAGTTTAATTGTAGGCCAACACACGTTAAACAAGTTTTACTACAAGTCCATAATGTTCTTTCTCATTGTAGTTTGTCTTCACCTTCTTGTGTCCAGAAATGAGACAAATTGTGTTGTCCTGTGGTGCTGTGCTGGTGTTAAAACTCAGTGGTGGTGATGGATGGAAGGGGTTTGTCTCCTGAGATCTGTGCTGAGAGCAGTGTATCCTGTCTTTACAACTAAAGGTGGCCTCCAATTCCATCACCACTAAAGGGGGAAAGAAGGATCACCGCTGGAAACTCTACTGAGCCTCAAGGAACCCTGTCAAACTGCCCACAGCTTCCGTTATGGCAGAGCCCCATATCTGTCACCAACCTCTGAGAATTAAATGCTTAATGAAGAGAAGGGCAATGGAGCTGGGGAAGGGGCTGGAGCACAAGAGGGGTGAGGAGCAGCTGAGGGAGCTGGGGCTGTTGACCCTGGAGCAAAGGAGGCTGAGGGGAGCCCTTCTGGCTCTGACAGCTCCTGACAGGAGGCTGGAGCCAGGGGGGTCGGGCTCTGCTCGCAAGGAACAAGGGACAGGGCAAGAGGAACCAGCCTCAAGCTGGCCCAGGACCTCCAGGTTGGAGCTGAGGAACAATTTCTTCCCCTGGAGGGTTGTCCCAGGCTGCCCCAGGGCAGGGGTGGAGTCCCCGTGACCCCTGGAGGGGTTTCCAAGCCCCCCGTGGAGCTGTGGTGCTGAGGGCCAGGGGTCAGTGGTGCCCTGGCAGTGCTCGGTTAAAACTTGGACTCCATGGGCTTAAAGGGCTTTTCCAACCAAAACAATTCTAAGCCCCACATGGTTCTGGAAAACACCATCTCCTCCGCTGGGACAAAGTATTGGTGTTTAAGGTCAGAAAGTGGAAATGCCTGTTTGTATAATTGACCCCCCAGTGCCTCGTGGGGTGAGCTCTACACTGATGTATTATTTTTTCACTGGTTAGGTTTTTTTTCTCATGTTCTTTTTCAGCGCTGCCACACAGTGGCAGAGTTGAGACTGCTCCTAATGGGGAAGAGAAGAAGGTTCAAAAGAAAATCCTCTTTGGTTAGAAATTTCCTGTCTCTCCTGCTAAAGACACCCCGTCATCTTTCAAGGCTGTTTTGCTTTCCCTGCCCTTCTCTGGCCACGCTCCAGCCCCTCAAGGTCCTGCAGGGAGTGAGGGGCCCAAAATTGACCCCAGGATTCGAGGGGCAGCCTCCAGGGGGACAGTGCCCAGTCCAGGGGGATGATCCCTGCCCTGGTCCTGCTGGCCACACCAGTGCTGACACAGCCAGGATGCTGGTGGCCTTCTTGGCCACCTGGGCACACACTGGCTCATCTTCAGCCAGCTGTTGACCAAGCTCCAGGTCCTGCCAGGCCCTTTCCAGCTGCTCTGCCCCAGCCTGGAGCATTGCAGGGGGTTGGTGTGACCCAAGTGTGGGACCCATCACTTGGCCTTGTTGAACCTCATCCCATTGTCCCCAGCCCATTGCTCCAGCCTGCCTAAAATGATGACCTTGAAAGGTCCCTTCCAACCCAAACCATTCTGTGGCTCTGATTCTATGATCTCAACTGTAGGGAAAGCTCCAGTCCTCAAGAACAGTTGTCAGACAAGGGGATGTTCATCCACGAGGCACTGAGCCCAGGAAACAGGGCCGATATGTTCTCCTGCCCACAGAACTGTTTGGTTTAGATCCAGGATGAAAGATGCTAAAGTGAAAAATGCCTGTGTAATCAAGAAATCATCCTTTTCTTGATGACATCTGTGCCTCAGAAAATCAGATCCCACAGGCAGGAGTGGGAGTAGAAAGACTCTGCTTCCTCTGGCTTTTCTTTTGAGCTGAAAATTAAAAAAAAAAACCAGCCAAACCAACAAAAAACTTGAATATCTCAACATCTTCCCAGAAGTTAAGGCCACGGAGATGAACGAATTTTCCAATTTCAATCCATTCTGTAAGTGGCCAAAAAGATAAAAAAGAAATTCCACGCAATTTCACCCACTCTCTCCCCTTCTTTGTGCAGAATGCTAATTCATCTCTACCGGAAATGTGAACAAACTGAACCAGCTCTAGTTTTATGGATTTTCTCTGTTATGTGATTATTTTTCAAGTACCCTTACATGTCCTGCTGATGAGCTGAGCACGATCCCAGATGAAGGAGCAGTAGGAGTGCAGGGGCTGCCTGCCCCAGGGCTGACCTGATGAAGGACCACTTGAAGATAACCCAGTGCCAGCCAGGTAATTATCTCAGCAGCGCCCTGACCTCGTTTACAGAGCCTGCATTTATGAAATGCCAAGAGATTATGCAGAGAGCTTTCCTCCATGTAATCATAGGAGGCAGGAGACATGAAGTCATCATCCTAAAGCCCAAGGTGAAATCAGGCTGACCCCAAATGTCCCAGGGCTGCGGTTTGTGCTGCTGCAGGAAATAAAACTGATCCTGCCTAATTAATTTGAGCTGGTTTCTGACTTTGGCCTTTTGGGAAGGTTGGGTTTTAGAGTTCTGCTCAAAATAGTTTTCTGGGCTCCAGCCTTAGAAGAAATAAAGTCAAGAGCTCATTTTGTGTAGCTCTGGATTTCGTTCCAGGAAGACAGTCCATGTGGCAGTGCTTCCACCCACTAAATCCTCCCTGCCAGGGGAAATAATTCATGGGATCAGAAAATCACAGAATGGTTTGGGTTGGAAGGGACCCTCAAGATCTGGTTCCATGGCAGGGACACCTCCCACTAGAGCAGGTTGCTCAAAGCCCTGTCCAGCCTGACCTTGGACATTTCCAGTGATGAGGCATCCCCAGCTTCCCTGGGCAACCTGCTCCAGTGCCTCACCACCTTCAGCGTGAAAAACTTCTTCCTAATTTCTAATCTAAGTTTACTCTGTTCCAGTTTGAATACATCACCCCTCGTCCTGTCCCTACACTCCCTGATAAGGAGCCCCTCCCCAGCCTTCTTGTTGGCCCCTTTCAGAGCTGGAAGTCCACAAGAAGGTCTTCCTGGAACCATCTCCACACCCCCAAGTGTCCCAGCCTGGCCTTGTAGGAGAGATGCTCCAACCCTCAGGAAGCCCCACTGGAAAGCACTTCCCACCCAACAGTCTAGTCCTTCTGCTCCCCAGTAGCTGAGCTGCCTCAGCAAAGCTCATGTGAGGAAGTTGGGGTTCTCCAGAGCTTCAGTGTGAGCAAAAGAGTTTCACCACCCCAGCCTCTGCTGTCACACAGCCCGTGTCTGGCTGCAGCTTGCGTCAGCTGCTGGGGACGCTCCACACCATGAGCTTTGCTGCTTCCTACTTTGGAAAACTGCTCGGGAGACCTCAGCATCACAACCACTATCCATCAGCCTCTCCTCTCTGACTAAGAAACTCCAGGAACTGCTCATCATTCAGTAACCAAGTGGCTCTCTAGGGCTGTAATTGTAAATCTGGCCTGGCCCAGCCTCTGTTTGCTCGTTAGGCAGCGAGTTTCTCAACGCACAGACAAATTCTCTTCTTGGCATTTCTTTGGCTTACCCAATTGCTTCAAAGTCGGTGGAGATGATCAGGAAAAGTGTGGGTTTGCGCACTGGTTACCATGGGAACCAAAGTGGAGAGATCTTTATAAAGCAAAAGTCAAACAGATTGTGTTTCAGACAATTAATATTGTCTCCCATGTTTATTCATTTGCTTTAACTCCTTCGGGTGCGGTTCTAAAATGATTTTTATCTCTTTTTCAGTATAAAATGCTGTGTCAAAGATTCTGCTCCCTCGAGGGTTCGGTCTTCTCTTCTCTTGCAGCCCTGCTTAGGTTCATCTGCCTCTTCTGCTTTCCCTCTTTGGTCTGGAGACATCTCTGGGGGCTTCCAGGTGGGTTTTGGTTTGGGATCAGGACACACGTGTCGGGACCAGGGCGTGCTGACGGGTGAACTGAGCTGCTCTCACTGCTTCTCCTGCATGAGCTCCTCTGCTGTCTTTTCTAACACCCTGGATTCCTCCAGCCTGCATTTCCTCTGGTTCCATGCTTGACAGTTTAGGGAAGAGCAGCTGACAAAGCCACCAAGAGGCAGTAACCATCTGTGGTTGTTTAACCCCAGCTGGCAATGAAGCACCACAAAGCTGCTCTCTCACCCACCCACCCAGTGGGATGGAGAATCAGAAAAAAACCCCAAACTAGTGGGTTGAGAGAGAGACAGTTTAATAGGACAGAAAAGGAGGAAAATAATGATGATGATAATAACAATAATAGCAACAATATTACAATAATAAAAGAATTAGAATATACAAAGTGGTGGAATATGAAAAGTGATGCACAACACAATTGTTCGTNTCCTCTGGTTCCATGCTTGACAGTTTAGGGAAGAGCAGCTGACAAAGCCACCAAGAGCCAGTAACCATCTGTGGTTGTTTAACCCCAGCTGGCAATGAAGCACCACAAAGCTGCTCTCTCACCCACCCACCCAGTGGGATGGAGAATCAGAAAAAAACCCAAACTAGTGGGTTGAGAGAGAGACAGTTTAATAGGACAGAAAAGAAGGAAAATAATGATGATGATAATAACAATAATAGCAACAACAACATTACAATAATAAAAGAATTAGAGTATACAAAGTGATGGAATATGAAAAGGGATGCACAACACAATTGTTCGTCACTTGTCAGTGGATGCCCACTCAGTTCCTGACCACTCTCCAAACAATTCTCCTCAGTTCATATCCTGGCCATGACATCATGTGGTCTGGAATATCCCTCTGGCCAGTTTGGGTCAGCTGTCCTGGCTCTGTCCCCTCCCAGGTCCTTTTGGTTGGACGAGACATTTCAGATCATCTGACCCAGCACTGCCAGGGCACCACTGACCCCTGGCCCTCAGCACCACAGCTCCACGGGGGGCTTGGAAACCCCTCCAGGGGTCACGGGGACTCCCCCCTGCCCTGGGCAGCCTGGGACAGCCCTGGACAACCCTCCAGGGGAAGAAATTGTTCCTCAGCTCCAACCTAAACCTCCCCTGGGGCAGCTTGAGGCAGGTTCCTCTTCTCCTGTGGAGGTTCCATCTGAACAGGAGAAGGAGAAACTTGTTTGGTGTGAGGGTGTGGGAGCCTGTGCCAGGCTGCCCAGAGAGGCTGTGGAGTCTCCTGCTCTGGAGAGATTCCAACCCCCCTGGACCCTGCGCTGCTGGGCCCCCTGCTCTGGGTGCCCCTGCTGGGTGGAGCAGGGGGGTGGCCCCAAAGCATCTCCAGAGGGCCCTTCCACACCATACCATGCTGGGACTCTGGGATTCTTTGAGTTTTTCTATACCTTACATTTTCCTGGTCACTATAGGAAATAAAGCCCTTGAGAAGCTGGAAGCAGAAAGTGTTATTATTGTGGCCAGTGCTACCTGTGGACTCATTCCTAATCTGAAAGAGCAGAGCAGTGCCAACCTTCTACAGGCTGTGAATATCAAACCTGCATTTTCACTGCAGTCTCTGAGGCTGGAAGTGTTTTTCTGGGTAGCTGGTGAAGAAATAATATTGCTTTTGAAGCCAAAAATAGTTCTTTTGGATAGACAACCTCATGTGTAACAGGCCTGTTACTTCCCTGCTATTCAGTAATGCTGGGGAGATGCAGTTCATGACACTCCAGAAGATCATGTTGGACCATTAGGTCAGATTAGATTAGTTTATCTTCCTGGATATTGAGGTCAGAAGGGCCATGGAGAGAGGGAGAGATTTTCTGCATATCCCCAGACATCCAGGGTTTCTTCATGGGGCGAATCACCTCACTCCTACTTTTCTCCACATCCCTTTCCCATTTGCTTCTGCCTGCCCTGGGTGGGAATTGACAGCAGCCTGTTTCCAGACACGTCCTGGCTATCGAGAGCAGACCAGACTGTGCCAGGCAGGGCCACAAATAGAGGCACAGCACCTTGAAAGCAGGACACGTTGCTGCCTTCAGAAGGAGAAGGGCTGGCTGGCTGCTGGCAGAGAGCCTGCTGCTGGTTAATTGGAAAAAGAGCTTTAAATCGAGCTGGGGGTTTTATTTTTTTTAGTGAGACATCTGAAATGGAGAGCTTAGCATCAAAGAATCAAGCCAAGCAGCACAGACAGAGCAGCAAGAGCATCTAATGAGGCAGAGAACAAGACTTTTGACCCTGGTGAGGCTAGGAAGGGAGATGGCACTTCCAAAGTGATCATATGACTTTTCTGTTTTCCAGCAAAAAGAGAAGCACAGTGGCAGTATGGCAACAGAAAAAAACTGTTCTTACAGAAGGAACCACCCTTATCTGGCCAAATATCTTCCCAGGGACACTGGTGGGCTCTGAATCAGGCCCACAAGAGTATGAGCAGCACATCACAATTTTGCATTCAAAACTCCTCCTCTCCTTCTCTTCCCAGAAAATCATTCTGTGAGTAGCCCTGTTGCTCTCCTGGTGCTGATGGGTGTTTGCTGTCCTGGGCTGTGATTAGGATGGCAGAAACTGGGAGTGATTCCCCCACTCTACTCTGCCCAGTAGGAGCAGAGTACTCCAGGACTTGAGCTCTGGAGTCCTCAGCACAGCAGGGACAGGGACCTGGGGGAGCAGGGCCAGAGGAGCCCCAGCAATGCTGGGAGGGCTGGAACCCCTCTGCTGGGAGCCAGGCTGGGAGAGCTGGGGGGGTTCAGCCTGCAGAGGAGAAGGCTCCATCTGGGGAGACCTTCTGGGGGCCTTCCAGGACTGGAAGGGACCTGGCAGAAAGATGGGGACAGACTTTGGAGCAGGGCCTGTGGGGACAGGACAAGGGGGGATGGTTTGGAACTAAAAGAGGGAGATTGAGCCTGGAGAGGAGGAGAAATTGTTGGTGCTGAGGGTGGGGAGAGCCTGGCCCAGGCTGCCCCGAGAGGTGGTGGCTGCCCCATCCCTGTCCCCATTGCAGGGGAGGTGGCCGGGGCTCTGAGCACCCTGCTCTGGCTGCAGATGGCCCTGCTCCCTGCAGGGGGGTGGACTGGATGACCTTGAAATGTCCCTCCCAACCCAAACCTGTCTATGATTTTATAATTCATTCTATGGAGCCCAAAATAAAGGTTGAGATCCAAACTCCACAAGGCTGTAAAATCTTATTATTTCCAACTCCTTCCCATGGCCACAGAGAGCCCAGCTTTAACACACAGAGCCAGTCTCTAACTGCAAACCCAGTCAACACCTCTCTAACCCTCTCTGACGTGTCCCCCTTCCCACTGACCCCATCTCCAGGTACACACAGAGCCTGGCTGCAGGGAGCAGTGAGAGACTCTGGGACCTGCTGGGTCACTCACAGGATGGCTTTTGTGTCACGTTGTACTTTCCTCTGCTGCTCTCTGCTCTTGCTGAGGGCCTGAGGGGTTCCACTGGGCTACCCACAGAGCAAAAGCTGACTGATCTTGCCCGTGCTCTGTGAATTCAAATAGAAACCTGTTTGCAGTAACAAAATATGGGTTTATTCATCCTTTTGCAGTAAAAAAATAAGAGTAATTTTAATACAATCCAGGGAATAACTGAGTCTGCCCTCTGCTCCTCAGAGGGTGTTCTCTCTGGCACATAGACCTGGAGTTCTGTTGCAAAGAGCCCTGCACGACTTGCCCACACACCACTTACCAAGGGTGCTGTAACTGCTGTGTGGGCTGATGCAAAATGTTCCTTCACCCACAGATCCCTGCCTGCCTCTCTAAAATGTCATTGAGAGAAGCAACCAAGAAACCAAGCTAGAGAAGCTTCTCTCCTAGGAGTCCAGTGCAGCACGTACCTACTCACCTGCAGGTAACAAAGGTAACACTGGGACAGAAAAAAACCCATCACAGAGCAAAATGTGTTCCTCTGCTAGAGCTCAGTCTGCTAGATCAGGGAAGAGATCGAAGTGAGCATGAGGAGGCTTCCTCTGTAATCATCACTGATGTTTTCTTCAGCCAGAATACGCTGAGTAAAATGAAATGTCACAGGCTGAATCAGAAGCCTGGCAGAGAGGTGGTGATTATCACACTTAACCATTTTATTGAATGCTACTGGAGTTGGTTCTTTGTTTATTCTGGCCAAGGAAGCAACACGCAGGTTTCTGGTACCCCCAGACACGAGCTGTCTTCTTGTGCAGCCCCAGCAGAGATGTGCAACCAGAGGGGTTGAACTGGGAGCTGAGCAGGCTGGTTCACAATCCCATCTCTGGGGTGGCACCTCTGTACTTGGCGCTGGTGAGGCCACACCTGAAATCCTGGGGTCAGTTTTGGGCCCCTCATTCCCAGCAGGGCCTTGAGGGGCTGGAGCATGGCCAGAGAAGGGCAATGGAGCTGGAGAAGGGGCTGGAGCACAAGGGGGGTGAGGAGCAGCTGAGGGACCTGGGCTTGTTCAGCCTGGGCAAAAAGAGTCTCAGGGGAGACTGAAACACCTCAGGTTGTCCCAGGGGAGGTTGAGGTTGGAGCTGAGGAACAATTTCTTCCCCTGGAGGGTTGTCCAGGGCTGTCCCAGGCTGCCCAGGGCAGGGGTGGAGTCCCCGTGACCCCTGGAGGGGTTTCCAAGCCCCCCGTGGAGCTGTGGTGCTGAGGGCCAGGGGTCAGTGGTGCCCTGGCTGTGCTGGGGGAACAGTTGGACTCCATGAGCTGAAAGGGCTCTTCAAGACAAGAGGGATTTTGATAAAATGGGTCTGTAGAGGAGCAGTCTTCCCTGTCACTCAGTCCTGCCTCTCTTTTTCATTTCTTTATGCTTTGCTCCCAGTCAGACCTCAGCTCTTAGAACCAAAACTGCATCTTCAAACAGGCAGACAAACAGACAAGAAATTCCTTCCCAACGGAAACCCTTTCATTTGCTCCATAACATAATGGAACGCAGCAGTACCAGGGAGACAATCTGTCATTGTCACCAAGTGAACTCCACTCTTCAGCAAAATTTATCTTCCCTTCCCTCACGATGCCTGAGCTGCAGCCCCGTGAATCCATCACCTCCCTGGAGGCACCTCCTGCACACACGTGGTCCCTGCCGCTTGCGACCACGTCTCCCACAGCAGCTCTCCCACTCCCTCTGCTCGTCTGCCAGTTGCATGATGCTAATGTCAGCTTGATCATTTTCAATCTTGTTCATCAAAACTTCAGCAGAAACATGGTGCAGGTCAGGAATGTACGGACTCAACTCTAAAAAGGACCAGGGTCAAGAGGTGAGAGCTGGCAGCAGACTTGCAGAACATAATGTGCATAACCTCACAAAGTTCACTTCATGAGGCTCCACAGAGCCAAGTGCAGGGTCCTGCACCTGGGTCAGGGCAGCCCCCGGTACCAGCCCAGGCTGGGGGTGAAGG
>VWZY01003736.1:39137-51476 GCA_013399075.1 Chloroceryle aenea | reverse complement strand
CCAGGCTGCCCAGGGCAGGGGGGGAGTCCCCGTGACCCCTGGAGGGGTTTCCAAGCCCCCCGTGGAGCTGTGGTGCTGAGAGCCAGGGGTCAGTGGTGCCCTGGCACTGCTGGGTCAATGGTTGGACTCCAAGGGCTTTTCCAACCCAAACCATTCTATGATTCTGTGATGTCCATGCCCCAGCTACCTCCTCTTGGACAGTGCCAGAAAGACCTGCCAACACCAGAGCAGTGGTTTCAGGTCCCCTTGCCTCTCCAGTAACCCCATCTCTTGGCCAAGAGGATGCTGGGGGAGCCAAACACCTGCCCAGGTTTGTCCTGGGACACCGTGTCTGTCCTCATCGAGCAAATTCTTGGTGGATCAAGTCTGGCTGGTGGTAGCAGATGGCAGTTCTGCTGGTAATACTTTGAAAGCATCCACTCGAGCTGAGAGAGGCTCTCAAATTCATTATCCTGGGCAAACCAGACAGAGATTTAAGCTGCAAAGAAGATAAGAGTGTTTTACAGAGCCCATCTTTGCTGTCCTCCTGACGGCGTGTGCATTTCCCCGGAGAGGAGTTACCCATGGAGGGAGGAGGCTGCTTCTCTGGGTGTTCAGGGTNCCACCACTGACCCCTGGCCCTCAGCACCACAGCTCCACGGGGGGCTTGGAAACCCCTCCAGGGGTCACGGGGACTCCCCCCCTGCCCTGGGCAGCCTGGCACAGCCCTGGACAACCCTCCAGGGGAAGAAATTGTTCCTCAGCTCCAACCTCAACCTCCCCTGGGGCAGCTGGAGGCCGGTTCCCCTTGTCCTGTCCCTTGTTCTTTGGGAGCAGAGCCCGTTCAGTGAGGTGTGCTAGTCTGAGGAGAGGTTTGTAAACTGTCTGCATAGAATTCAAGGCATCCTGGTGATCTGGTGAATTCTGCAAACCCTTTGGGCCTCTTGAGGATGCTCCCCAACCTAACACAGCTTCATTTGCTTGAACGAAAGTCTTGAGGAACTTCCAGATTTTGCTTTCATGTCTCTTCATCAAAACACTCTTCATTACTGGGGTAACGGGGAGCTGAGGTCCCCCAGAGAGTAGAAATCCCCACTGCATGAGCAGAACCAGAGGATGCTTAAAGCCATATGGAACACTCGTGGGCCTGACTGGGTTTAGGCCACGTCTTCAAAGGTGTGGGAGATGTTTGTGTCTTAGTTTTAAAACCTTCCACTTCCCTAATCAAAGCAATTCATTACTTAGGTTTAAATGGAACTTCTTCTATCTCTGTTTGCACCCAAGTGCATTCAGCTTCCCAGCAGCCTGCAGAAGCCCTTCCACTCCAGACAAGACCCTTATTAGCAGGGATAATCTGCCAGGAAGCTTGGTAATTAATCAGTTGGTGTTGGCCTCACCTCACCCTGCTGCCAGGGAGTGGGCAGGGTGGAGGGGCAAAGCCAGGACTGGCAATTCCTGAGGGAGCTGGGCTTGTTGAGCCTGGAGCAAAGGAGGCTGAGGGGAGCCCTTCTGGCTCTGACAGCTCCTGACAGGAGGCTGGAGCCAGGGGGGTCGGGCTCTGCTCCCAAGGAACAAGGGACAGGACAAGAGGAACTGGCCTCAAGCTGCCCCAGGGGAGGTTTAGGTTGGAGCTGAGGAACAATTTCTTCCCCTGGAGGGTTGTCCAGGGCTGTGCCAGGCTGCCCAGGGCAGGGGGGGAGTCCCCGNTCCTCATCGAGCAAATTCTTGGTGGATCAAGTCTGGCTGGTGGTAGCAGATGGCAGTTCTGCTGGTAATACTTTGAAAGCATCCACTCGAGCTGAGAGAGGCTCTCAAATTCATTATCCTGGGCAAACCAGACAGAGATTTAAGCTGCAAAGAAGATAAGAGTGTTTTACAGAGCCCATCTTTGCTGTCCTCCTGACGGCGTGTGCATTTCCCCGGAGAGGAGTTACCCATGGAGGGAGGAGGCTGCTTCTCTGGGTGTTCAGGGTGGGATCCCCAGACACTGGGAGCAGAGCCCGACCCCCCTGGCTCCAGCCTCCTGTCAGGAGCTGTCAGAGCCAGAAGGGCTCCCCTCAGCCTCCTTCTCTCCAGGCTCAACAGCCCCAGGTCTCTCAGCTGCTCCTCACCCCCCTCGTGCTCCAGCCCCTTCCCCAGCTCCATTGCCCTTCTCTGGCCACGCTCCAGCCCCTCAAGGTCCTTCTGGGAGTGAGGGGCCCAAAAGTGACCCCTGGATTCGAGGGGCAACCTCCCCAGTGTCCAGTAGAAGCCCTTGACACCCTTTTTCTGGGCCAAACTGATCCCATTGATGCAAGGGGCAGCTTCACGTTGCATGGCAGGGAGTGCAGGTTACTTCAAGGCTTTGAAACCCCTCTGCACCTTGTGGATCCCACCCCAAAGGGCTGCCCATCCCCAGGGGCCTGCCCACACCTTCAGAAAAGGTCAGTATAAGCATCCAGATCTCCAGGACGAGCTGTTGCCTCCACTCCACCCCAGCAGAGCCATTCCAGTGCACTCAAGTGTCAGAAACTGGCCCTGAATGAACTCTCCTCTCTAATGACAGCGTTTGAAGCCAAAAAAACCTGCAGTGTGTGCCACTCATGTCGCTCACAAGCCCCATCTCAGAGCACCCCAGCATCTCTGCACACCTCTGCATGCACATCTTGGTCCAGAGGAGCAATATGGGAGCTCCCCCTACTGCCTTGTCCACCCTGTGCGTGGGGTGCACTGGGATTTCTCCCAGTTTCCTCTGCCAGGGGCTGGAAACACCACGTTTGTTAAAAGAAGCAAGGAGTAGCTGCTGCCTAAGATCAGGAGCTTGCTAAGAGAGGGACTGGGGGCATTTTGATGGTGTCAGAGCCTGTGCCAGGCTGCCCAGAGAGGCTGTGGAGTCTCCTGCTCTGGAGAGATTCCAACCCCCCCTGGACCCTGCGCTGCTGGGCCCCCTGCTCTGGGTGACCCTGCTGGGTGGAGCAGGGGGGTTGGATGAGGTGATATCCAGAGGTCCCTTCCATCCCCACCGTGCTGGGATTCTGGGATTTCCCAGGAGCACATCCATTGTCCCAAGTTTCAAGACCAGTAATCCTTATCTTCCTGCTAAGTGATGAAGCAGAGCTGATTAACCTATAATTAAACAACACACGATGTAACTGATTGCCCTGCAGGAGTCATCAGCCCCCCTTTAAGCCCAGGTTCATTCTGTGCAGGAGGTTTCATTTCACCTCCCTGTCCCTCCGACCCAAGGGGTGCTCAGAGGAGGAGCTGCTCCTCAGCCCAGGGTGGTCATTCAAGCTCTGGCACGGCCTTGGGATTCAGGGACTGCGGTGCTGAGGACACAAAGTCCTTTCAGAAATGTTAATCGTTGCTTAATGCAGCTTTTTGCATCGTGCTGCAGCTGCAGATGCTGAGGAGAAGCTCATCTTTACAAAGCTCATCCTGAATAGCTGTGGTCTCTAGAGCTGCGTGGCTTTGTTTGATCCAACTGGAGATCTTCACACAGCTTTAAAGCTCTTCCAGAAAAAAAAAAAAAAGGAGGAAAAAAATTATCTACCATGAGCACGTTCCTCTAAAGCATAAAAAAGTCTCTTCCTGAGCTGCTCTGCCAATCTCCTGTGACAGAAATCCCGCTGACACCAGGTGCAGATCTGCACTGTCTCCTTCTGCAGGGATCCTGCATGAACCATGGGTTCTACAGGTCTACAGCTCCTGGCAGGAGGCTGGAGCCAGGGGGGTCGGGCTCTGCTCCCAAAGAACAAGGGACAGGACAAGAGGAACCAGCCTCAAGCTGCCCCAGGGGAGGTTGAGGTTGGAGCTGAGGAACAATTTCTTCCCCTGGAGGGGTGTCCAGGGCTGTCCCAGGCTGCCCAGGGCAGGGGGGGAGTCCCCGTGACCCCTGGAGGGGTTTCCAAGCCCCCCGTGGAGCTGTGGTGCTGAGGGCCAGGGGGCAGTGGTGCCCTGGCAGTGCTGGGCTGGTGGTTGGACTCAGTGATCTGAAAGGGCTTTTTCACCCAGAACAGGTCTGTGATTCAGCAGGAGGGAGCAGCCAACCATTAAATAGACCCTCTCAGTATGGAAACCTCAACCCCATCCTTCAGGGAAGGTCAGCAGAGCCTCAGGCACCAGCCAAACCACACACTGGCTTGTGTACTGCTGCTGAAACACATTTCCCTCGGGGAACCATCTGTGGGTGTCAGCCTGGGCAGCCCCAGGCAGAGCTCAGCCTGCTGCAGGGAGCCCTGCTGCAAAGCTGCAGGATTTATCTCCTCTCACTGGCACTCCTCTCCCTCTGAGCTCATCCCCAGGCTCCCACTGGTGCCAGTGGAGAAAATGAGGTAATTCTGCAGCAGGGTCCATCTCAGCTGATGGGCAGATGAGCATCTCAAAGAGATGTTTAGTCAGAGCTGAAGCTGGGGGAGGTGGTGTGTTCATTCCTCCTGGAAAGACCAAAAACCCAGGCTTGCTCCTCACCCGGGGGCACTTGGCACCCGGGGGGCACCACCCCCACAGCCCCGAGGATGGATGGGGCAGCCCCACAGAAGCTGCAGCAGCAGCTGTGTGTCTCTGGGGGTAGGTGTTTGCTTTGCATGAAGTTTATTTGGAAGCTGTCTTCATGAAAAACAGAGCATGGAGCTGCCCTGCTGCTTTGAATAATTATGTGGATTAATCATTTTGAGCTCAACATTCTTCTTCTTGTTCCCCAAGTTATCAAAGCCCTGGAATTTGGTGTTTGTGAGTCCTGGCCAGTTCTTTATCTCCCTTGGCATTGCCCTGACCCTGTGCATACTCCACACCAAGTCACCTCCATTGCCCAAATCTCTCTGAGCCACCTTGCTCCCCTTGTCCCACTGCAGGTGGTGCGAGACCAGATTTCCCACTGCACGGTCAAGCTGCGCCAGACCACGGGCCTGATGGAGTATTGTCTGGAGGTCATCAAGGAGAATGACCCCAGTGGCTTCCTCCAGGTTGGTGGGGAATGTTTGGGTCATGTCTGGGCTGCGAGGGGAGCGGGAAAGGCATTGGAACAGCCCAGGGCTCTGGGGTGATGTGGGGGAGTTACACCAAGGACAGTCCCCAGAGCTCCTGGGGTCCCTCTGCCCACTGCCTGCAGCAAAGGGCACTGCTTGAAACCACGTGTGTAGGCCCAGCCCTTGGCAGTCAGGGGCAGAAGGCAGGGAAGGAGATCAGGACAGGGACCAGGCACAGCAGGCAGCCCCGGTGGCCCTCGGTAGCTGAGGCTTCTCCTTGCCACCAGATCTCCGATGCTCTCATCAGGAGAGTGCACTTAACTGAGGACCAGTGGGGAAAGGGGACACTCACACCCCGGATGACCACGGACTTCGACCTGAACCTTGACAACGCTCCTCTGCTCCAGTCCATCCACCAGCTCGACTTCGTGCAGATGAAAGGTAAGAATATTTCCAGTGCCTTGCCAAAGCCGGCCTGCTCACGCTGAGTGCTTCCAGGCAACTCTCTGCAGGGAAGGGGCAACACAGGAGGGTTTCTCATCTTCTCCCAGCAAGATTGGGCACCCCAAACTCAGAGTTACAAAATCCTGGAATCACAGAATGGTTTGGGTTGGAAGGGACCTGAAAGATCATCTGGTTCCAACCCCCCTGCCATGGGCAGGGACACCTCCCACTAGAGCAGGGTGCTCAGAGCCCCATCCAGCCTGGGCTTGAACACATCAGGGATGAGGCACCACAACTTCTGTGGGCAACCTGTGCCAGTGTCTCACCACCCTCACAGAGAAGAATTTCTTCCTAATCCAATCTAATCTAAACCTAGCCCCATTCAGTTTAAAACTGTTAGGTGGAACCTCCTGGGTTCCAGTTGGTGCCCGGTGCCCCTTGTCCTGTCCCTGGGCACCCCTGACAATCAGAGTCTGGCCCCATCCTCTTGCCCCCTTGGGGTCCCTTTGTCTCTTGCTCAGCATTGCTCAGCTCCCCTCTCAGGCTGCTCTGCTCCAGCTGCACAGCCCCAGGGCTCTCAGCCTGGCCTGCCCACAGAGATGCTCCAGGTCCCTCAGGATCTTCACAGCCTCCCCTGGCCTCTTTCCAGTAGTTCCTTGTCCCTCTTGAACTGGGGACCCCAACATCATTGATAAGATCATTGATTTTAATTTTTCAGCTTGGCAAGCCCTGGGAGGCTGGCAGAAGATGCAAATGAGCTGTGACACAGAGAAGCTCTGGAGGACATTGAGCCTGTACCTTCAACTGGTGCAAACGAGCTGCCTGGAGGAGAGGCCACCAACAGTGGTGCAGGCTCTGCTCTTCCTTGCCCTCATGGCTGCATTTCCTGACTCAGGAGCCACTTGTTTCTCAGTGGTCAGCCACAGGAAGGCTGCTGCCCACACTCTTCCTCCGTAAAGATAACGAGCATCTTCAGATAATGGCCCCACTGGTGTTTTCTGCAGTCAGAAGGCTGCCCTGGGCATGGCTGCTGGGAACACTCCCCGCTGCTCCTCGTTAGCCAGGCTGCTAATTTGAAGTGTCAGTAGCTAGTGTGGGGAGCCCAACCCGGGGAGGGCTGGATTGCTGCTTTGCTTACACACCAGTCGTGGAGACCTTGGCGTGTTCCTGCCCTCCCTTCTTTCAGTTTAGCCCACAGGGTTATTTTTAATTAATAAGAGCAAATCTGCTGCTAGTTCAGCCGCCCACCCTCCCCTCTGGAGGCAGGAGAGTGCTGACAAGAGGCTGTCCTCTCATCTCACCCTGCCTGTCAAATAAGATCCTGTGTTTTCCAGACTTTACCAAGGGTTGGGTTTGGATCCCAAACACAGCACGGCACCGGGCAAGGCAGGTCAACAGCAGGGGGCTTGACAAGCAGCAGAGGTGAGGAATAGATGCTGGGCATCCCCGTGGCTGGATTAGAGCTAATGTCAGGGCTTTCTCCACATCTTCTTACTGGGTCTTATCAGATTTTGGCACTAAACCAACATCACTGAGAGACATCTTCATCTCTTCACCGAGTCACAGTTACCTCCCCTTTCAGGACAGAATCTGCCCTGGCAGAAAGATCAGGTGCTCCCTGTTCTGCAGCACCCAAGGCTCATCTCTGCTGCTCCAGCATCCCTTGTTCTGTTGGAAAAGCAGAGCTGTCCTTGTGGCTGGCTTGTAGGTAAGGCCAGGCCCATGGCTGCAGCCAGCTCTGCAGAGCATGTGGGAGGCTGGCCCAGGTTTGGGACCAGTCCAGGCAGTTGTACACCAAGTGTATTGTTGTGCTGTCAAATTTCACCAAAATTCATTAGAAAACAGAAAAGCTCTGGGCAAATCTCAGCTTCACTGGGCTGTGGGGTGAAGGAATTTGGTGGAGCTTGTGGGGAGAATGGTTCTTTCTGCTTCCTCCCCACCTCACACCTCCGAGACCACAGTTACATCCCTTGTGCCGTGCTGGCTTTGCATCGAGCCAGGAAATCACAGAACCACAGAACCACCTAATGGTAGGGATTGGAAGGTGCCTCTGGAGATGCTCTGGGGCCACCCCCCTGCTCCACCCAGCAGGGTCACCCAGAGCAGGGGGCCCAGCAGCGCAGGGTCCAGGGGGGTTGGAATCTNGTTCCTTATGTTCCTCCCTGTTCCAGGTGACATGTGTGTGCTCTGGCTCTCCCCCCACTCCTCCTCTGTGGTGCTGGCAGCCAGGGTTACACTAATTTGTGTTTAGTTTCCTCCCCAGTGCCGGCCCCGCCGATCCTGCAGCTGGAGGAGTGCTGCACCCACAACAACAGTGCCACCTTGTCCTGGAAGCAGCCCCCCTTGTCGACAGTGCAGGTGGAAGGCTACATCCTGGAGCTCGATGATGGCAACGGCGGCCAGTTCAGGGTAAGTGCTCAGAGCTTGAAGCCAGTCCTGGCTCCAGTATGGCCCTGCCATGAATTACAGTCAGTGAGTCCTAGAATCATAAATTGGGTTGGGACCTTTCAAGGCCATCCAGTCCAATCCCCTGCACTGAGCAGGGCCATCTGCACCCAGAGCAGGGTGGTCAGAGCCNCCAGAAGGTCTCCCCACATGGAGCCCTCTCTTCTCCAGGCTGAACCCCCCCAGCTCTCCCAGCCTGGCTCCCAGCAGAGGGGTTCCAGCCCTCCCAGCATTGCTGGGGCTCCTCTGGCCCTGCTCCCCCAGGTCCCTGTCTCTGCTGTGCTGGGGACTCCAGAGCTGCCCCAGCCCTGCAGGGGGGTCTCACCACAATGGAGTAATGAAGCAACCAGAGTTCCCCAGACTTTTTGCAAATCCCCCCTTCTCTGGAGACAAGAGACTCACTGCTGGGGTGCCCAGGGAAGCAAACAGAGCAGGAAAAGCTGCGAGTTCTTCCTCAGGGCAAGGATGTTGAGGGAGTGGAAATACCTTTCCAGTGACCAGTATGACTTAGAAATACAAAGAATGTATTTAAAGCTCCCGTCTTTTCAGGTTGCTAAATATTTCATTCAAGGTATGCTAATTGCCATGAAAGGCTCATGGGTTGCCAGCTGCCAGCAAGCAGAGGTGTTTAAGGCCCGAGGGCTTTGAAATTGCTGTAATTACACAATTAAAATATTATTTTTATCTAATTCAACACGCTGATATTTATCCTGGCGTGCTCACATCCACCGAGAGCAGAAGCAGGGACCAGCCCAATGCATCTGTGGAATTCATCCACAAGAAACTCAGGCAGGCAGGAGCCAGAGCAAAGTTGAGGCAGAAGAGAGGCGACATGGGTGGGATCTGCAGAGAAAAGGGAGCAGGAGGCTGAGTTTGGAGAGACCAAACCTCAGCATGGCCACCCCAGCAAGGTGAGAGCATTTCCCCAGCGTGCCAGTCTTGTCTTCTCCCAGCAGCAGTGGAAAGGGGCTTGGAGATGCATGACTGTACCTGCTGAGGGCATAGAGAGCTGCCCCAGCATCTATGGCTCAAGATTCATACAATCATAGACTGGGTTGGGTTGGAAGGGACCCTGAAAAGCCAGCTGGGAGGGTTCCAGCCCTCCCAGCATTGCTGGGGCTCCTCTGGCCCTGCTCCCCCACGTCCCTGTCTCTGCTGTGCTGAGTACTCCAGAGCTGCCCCAGCACTGGGAATTTCTCACCAGGGCATCTGTGCAGACCTGATGTCCACTCTGCTGGGTATGCAGCCCAAAGTAATGTCAAGAAACAAATCACAGAGTCATTTTGCTCTGCTCTATCCCTATCCAGTGCCCATAAGCCTGCCCCAGGTAGCAGAGGATGGTTGAACCCTGTGCATCACACCTGCCAGGAGGTATTCTCTCACCCCTGGCACTCTTCTTGCTTGCTTTGCAGGAGGTGTACGTGGGCAAGGAGACCATGTGCACGGTGGACGGACTTCACTTCAACAGCACCTACAGCGCTCGTGTCAAAGCCTTCAACAAAACAGGAGTCAGCCCCTACAGCAAGACCCTGGTCCTCCAGACATCTGAGGGTAAGGCATTGCAACAGCTCCAGCCCCACGCGCTCTGACACCGCTCACGCGCACGCGTGGGGCCCACCCAGCACACCCCAGCTTAGCACTGCAACCCAGGGAACCGCTCTGCTGGTCCTCCAGTACCCCAGCTATCACTGCAGGAGAGGCAGGTAACCTCAGGAGCCTTCAGCAGTGCCAGGAATTCTTGCTCACCCTTTTCCTTTGCAGAAGATTGTGCTTTCATAGATCATGGGTGGGAAGGGATCTTGAGTGGTCATCTTGGCCAACCCCCCCTGCACTGAGCAGGGCCATCTGCAACCAGAGCAGGGTGCTCAGAGCCTGATGGGGAGGCACCCCACAGAGAGCCATTTCCAATGGAGCTGCAGCAGATTGTTTGTATTACACAAAGGGAAGCTCTGATTTTTCCATTAACTCCGTTTAAAAGAAAGCAACCCTGTCAATATTGCTCCAGAGACACCTGCACAGCGACCACATGAAGGAGGCAGTCCCTGGCAGCACCCCACAGAGAGAGGAGGGACCTCGGAGCCACTGGGGTGGCCTTGCAGACCCACAGCACCCACAACCAGCCACGCCACCGGCATCTGCATCACCCCCACGCCGGCCGGAGCTCAGTTAGAATGTGAAACACCCTCTTGCAAGCATCAGAAGAGTCTCCCCACCTGACTTTTAAGTACATTTGTCACACCAAGCACTTAATCCATCGTGGAAAATCAGCTTGCTTCTGGAATGCAGGTGGGGAGTCTTAAGCCTGGCTCTGAAAAACAAGGTGGGAGTCAGAAGCAGCCGGTGAGGCAGCTGTGAAGGAAGGAATCAGCCCCCACCAGCACATCTTGCCTTGCTGCCAGGCAAAAAACCCTTCCTTGGGAGTTTTTCATGCTTACTGGAGTCCCTTTTCTTTACTCCCAGGCTACAGTCTCTCTTTTCCAAGCCGTGGGAAGATTCTGATGTGTGAAGATGTGGCTGGCAGCTGGCAGCGTGTTCCTGCAGCCCCAGCTGCTCCCAGCAGACACAGTCTGGGGGCAGGAGGGGACACACATGGGGCTGCTGGGGTGGCAGAAGGAGAACGAGAGCCTTCTTGCCACAGAGCATGTCTGGTGGCTTTGAGCAAGGAGAAGAAAGGGTTTTCTGCTGAAAACTAGTTTATGGATGGAAGCAGAGCAATGCAATGTGGAGCATTTTCCTTGCTTGCCTGCACTCCCCAGTTCAGAGAGAGGTTTGGATGCATGGGCAGGACAGGTGGGTGAGGAATAGGACCCACGTGTGACAGGTAGAGCAGAGAGCAAACCTCTGAGAAACCCTTCTCTGCAAGAGGCAGGAAACTCGAATCAGAAGCCACAGAGGGCTTTGCAGGGGGATCCTATGATCTCTCCAGCTCTGCTTTCCTCTCAGAGGTGTTTGGCTCCAAAAATACAAGGGGACCTGGGATGAAGTAGCTGTTTGTGGTCCCAGCAGGCCAGGCTGTGCTTGAGGCCAGTGCCTCTCTCTGAACATGGTTGTCCTGATGGAAGAGGTTATGAGAAATTCTGCATAGAGGGTGCTACTTGAAAGCTGGCTGCAGGTCCCAGCACACGGGATCCTTTCCCACTTGATGTGGAAGTTTAACTGGAGTCTTTCTTCTGCCTCTGGTGAGCAGTGGAATGGGTTGTAGAGGTTGGTGGGAGTGGAACATCTTGCAGGGTCTCAGCAGCTGAAGAGGATAAAATTGTGTCGGGGCCTCTGCAGACACAGCTCTGGGGTCGTCTCCAGCCACACAACTGAGGTGAGCCAGCCAGCACCAACAGGAATGTCCCATGGGATGTCAGCACAAGCCTACAGCAAGCTGCAGAGCACCCTCCCAGCCTGTGGTGTGGCACATCTTCTCCTGCTCATCCCAAAGGAAACTTAGTTTTCCAGCTGAGGAAATTGCAGTTCACTCTTCGGAGCTGGTGCTTGGTGTCACCAGTGGCTTCTGGGTGGGAGCTGGGCTGCCATGGTCCTTCCCTTGAGCTGTGTCTTCTCCCTAGCTGGTGTCAGGCTGGTTTACAGCAGCTCTAGGAGTATCTCCTGCCCTGTGCCTCCCAGGACCATCACTGCAGGCTCCAGGGCACTGCCACGTGGGGCCTGGTTTAACTTCTCTGTTTCTTCAGCACCTGAATGAAGTTCAGCTATAGGCTTGGAAATCAGTCCTCAGGAAAGCTGGCAAGGTGGCCCTGTCCCAAGGCACAGGCAGCTTAAAAAGCTTGGCCCATGATGGCAGTGCTTGGCTGTCCTCACCTCCAGGAGACCTCAGGTCTCTCCTGAGCCTCCTCCTCCCTGGGCTGAGCAGCCCCAGCTCTCTTGGTCTTTCCTCATCCAGAAGATTCTCCACTCTCTGGCCAGTCTCCTGCTGACTTTGGGACCCAGTCTGTTTTCCTCCTGGCACATTCCCATCTTCACCCTACCCACAGCCAGTGGTTCCTTGGCTGTAGCAAGAGCAGCCTCTGAGAGCCTTTTGCAGAAGCCCCTGACTCCGGCCTGCTGGTCACAGTGGGATGGAAACGGCCAACCCCAGGAACTGTCAAGGAACAGGAAAAGACCTCCCAGTTGCCGTGGGATTAGAGTCTGCAGGTGGGCTGGCTCTGGGCTGCTTTTCTCAGCAAGGATGTCTGAGATGGTTTCTGAGTCCCTCTGGCATTGTTTCTTTCCACGGGCTTCCCAGCAAGCTGGATGGTGGGATGGAAGACTGACTTGCCCCAAGTGGAGATGGAGAAGATGAGCTCAGCAGTGCTGGAGGGGACTGTCCCTGCCTGCTCCCCAGGCCCAGATCTGCTCTCCTGGCTGGTGCAGGGGTTCCACCTCCCTCCTGCCAAACCTGCTGCTCAGGCTGCTCTGAATCTCCAGTTTCCGCATGGCTGCAGAGTCTCAAGCCAAGCCTGGTTTTGGATTCTTGTTTTTTTGGCAAGATACAGGGCTAGAGCAGAGGTTCAGGAAGAGACACCTGGCTTGTCACTCC
>VWZY01003735.1:5852-18954 GCA_013399075.1 Chloroceryle aenea | reverse complement strand
CCACACCCCCCAGCCTGCTGTTAACTCAGCTCCTAAGATTCTCTAAGGATCTGAGCAGTCCAAACCCCCAAGATTAAGATTTGGGGTTAAATTTCCATGAAAGAAAAGCTTCTTAAGAAGTAAATCCAGCAACTTGAGCTACTTTAAACACTCCCCACCCCCCTACTGACAAACAAAAAGCAGCTGCTGCCCCTACCCATGCCCCCTTTCGGGAGGCTTGGAGACAAATTGTCTTCAGCTGCCCTGGGCTTGCTCTCTGCCGACCCAGGAAGGAACTAAAACAGCCCCCCCCTGGCCCTTTGGGGCTTTTTTTCCTGATCCATGAGGTCTTTTGAGGGAGCTGCTGGTGCAGGGATTAGTTTACTAGAGGGGGCTTTATTCTGAATTAACTTTATCAAGCTGGTGAAGCTCTCTGAACCTCGGGAGCAGGCTAAGGAAGCAGAAAGCTGGAATGGAGTGCCTGGATACTGCTCATTTTGCTGGGGGAAGCTCTGTTTTCATTCCTTTGGCTGAAAGGAAAATATTTATGTCTGGAGGTTCCTCTGCAAGCTGCTTCTCTACTGAAACCCACCCGGAGTTGTCTACTTAGCAAGAGGGAGACTTCTGCGAGCAAAAGAGGAGCAAAGAAGAGACTGCAAGTTTGTGGCCGGCTCTGAGGCAAGCACAGGTACATTTTTTCCTTTATCAAAAGTTGGTTTGAGACGGTTTTCAGATGGTTTTAACCTGCGTGAGGTCTGGAGGACAGCATTTCACTGCTGTCTGCAGCTGGAACAGTCTTTGGGCTGCTCCTGCTCTTAAAGCTTTGTCTTGCAGGATGATGTTTGGGTTGTAGCCAACAAAGAGAGTCTGAGAGGCTTCTAATTGCTTTGCAAGCCCTCTGTGGCATCAAAGCACCTCCTTTAGAGTCTGGAGAGCAATCTCTTAACCTTTTGCTTGCTCTCCTCCATCACCAGGATTTTGGTCCTGTGGGCAGTTGATGTTTCTTGGGGAGCTGCTCAGTTCTGGGCTGTCAGCACCGAATTGTGTCCTTGCCCTGGTCCGTTTTGAGGTGGGAGGCTGCTGCTCTCTGTGCTTTAGAAGGAATTGTGGCTTGGCTAAGTTGCGGGAGATGATGCCATTGCTGTTGGAGCTCCTGGGAGCTGGTGTGTGCCCAGAGGAGGGTGTAGCTGAGCTGTGGTTGCAGAAGGGTTGGGGTTGTTGCAATGCAGTCTGGGGCTGTTGGCGCCTCGTTTCTAGTGCAAGTGGCTCAAGGAGAGTTACGCACCCATCTGGTGATGGCTGGGAGTGTGTTGGAGAGATGTTCCAGTGGGAACTGCAGCCTGCAGTAAGCTGGGCTTGGGGAAAGAATGAGCAGCCCGATACTGAAGNGGACAGTGGCTGGGGACACTAAACAAGGCTTAAATCTGGGATGGGACAAAGGTTTCGAAGTGTTCCTCAAGCTGTCCTACCTGAAACTGAGAAGGTTGTGGTGTTTATTACTTCCCCAATATCTTTATTGCATTATTTGAGTTATTCTTGGTGGTGTTGCTGAGTTAAGGTTGTCAGCTACTGCAGAAAGGATTCTCACTGTGAAATGTCATTTAATTCTATAATCTTCAGCTATTTAAGATCTAATGGAACATTGTCCAGTGCAAATTCTGTGTTAGGCGAGGGAGTTGCTGCTTCCTTTTAGCACCCCAGGGCAGGACTGGGTGGCTGGTGCAGACCAGGCTGAGCTCTCTGGGGCAGGCTGACCTTGCTGCTGGTGGGCTCTGACCTCCTATTTCCTCTCTCCTTGGGCTTGACTGAGTTGCATTTTGAATTAAACCCCACTGGGGCATCTGTCTGCCTCTCCAGACACTTCTGGAAGTTTGATAAAGGCTTCAGAATGGCAGAGGCACTTTAAATGCTTTCCTAATTTCTCACTCTTTTTGATTTTTAATTAGAAATATTAAACGCTGCGCAGCTGCTGCCCTGTTTGTTGAAAGAGAAGACCCCTGGGTTGCACAGATGCATTTGAACATAAATCATATACTTTTTTGTTGCAATATTATTGTCCAAGAGTGGTGGAGCTCAGCAGAGTTGGGCAAATGGGAAGTGTTTGCAGGCAGGTGATGTAGAGAATGTGGTAAACTGAGGCAAGGAGCTTTTAAACAGAGATTCACCCATGGGGTGAAACCTCTGACCACCCAGGACCTCTTGAAGTGTAGGTGTTGTATGGAGGGGGGGAACCATGAAGAGAGAGGCAGAAGAGCTCCTTTGGTCGTGTTGCTGCTGTAACCTCAGAGCAGCACAGGAGCCAGGGGAGGGACGGAGAGAGGGCTGCCCTCGTTGGGTATCTCTGGACAGCTTGGCCCGCCTTTGAACGCCACCACATTAGAGATGTGCCCTTCAGCTACTTGGTGGGGAGCAGAATTCATTACTGCTCTCCTAGCTGGCAGATCTGGAGCAGGTATAAGTCATCCTCACTTCTGCTGACTCCAGGGAAGTTGTGCCACTTCAGAGCTGTTGTCACTGATCTATTTAGTTTTTATTTGTTTCTCCAAGACCGTCTACTTGCTTTATTTTTGGTGTCAAACCTTCTGTTCCTTCAAAAGATAGTTCCTTGCTGTGCAAATCAAACTGGATTCAGAGCCCTGTAGCCTGCTCAACCTTGTCACAAGTGACTTATTTGGGAGTATCCGTTTCAAAGTGTCTCGTGGCTGATGGAAAAAAATCAAGTTGCTGCAGATCTAACAATTTATGCTCTACTCGTTTTGCTACTGGTGCATTCCTCTGGATGTTTCTGATGTGCTGGCTTGTGGGAGGTTTATGCTGAGCCCTCAGCAGCTGTGTTGGGAAGGAACATGGGGCTCACACTGCTGTTGTTCCCTCCTGCTCCCTGAATCCATTGGCCACACGATGGAGCAGGAGGGATTCATAGATTAAGACTGGTTTGGGTTGGAAGGGACCTTCAGGATCATCTCATTCCAGCCCCTGCCACAGGCAGGGACACCTCCCACTGGAGCAGGTTGAACAGCTTGTCTTTCCAAGGCTGGGGGTTTTTAGCTCTGACAAGTGTGAAAAGGGATGGAAAAAACCCCAAACAGCAAGAGGGTAGTTGGATGCAGCAGAGAATTTATTGTGTGAACTGTGGGTTACATGCCACAGAGGATAAAGCAACGCAGGCTATAGAGCAAGAACTCTCTGACTTGCAGCTGGTACCTCAGAGGTGGGTATTTATTCAGCCCTCCTAGAGTTAGTTGCTTCACTCAGTAGACCCCCTTGACTTGCAGGTTGAGTCCTGTTTTCCATCCTTTTCCATTAATTTCTTTATTTCTGTTGGTTCTGTATAGAACAAAGCACAATTAAAAGCTGGTATCTCTACAAAATCTCTTCTGGAATGAAGTCGGAAGTAGAAAAATGTGTATTCTTAGCAGTATTAGCATGGAAGGACCTAGGTTTTTGTGGGCACTGGGCTGGCTGAGGCCACTTTGATGCAGTGTGGATGATGATGTCCATGGTAAAATTCCCAATATCCTTTATACTGGCAGTTGTGGAAAAATTGGTCTTCATTCAGCTGCGATCTGAGCCTGCTGTAGATGATGGAGGCTGTAGATAAGAAGCTATGAAGCTCTAAATCTAGTGTGGGTTAGAACATGGAGAGTGTTAAATAAGGGCTGGTTTGCAGAGGTGGTGGCTTGTCCACAAGCCCCAGTGATTGCAGCAGGAGAGGAGTTGCTCGTGGTGTGCACCTTGCTCGTCACTGACCGGTGGTCCTGTGGACACCTCCAGGGAGTTTATTGTTGCCCACAGTTGTAGTGGTAGCTATTGCACCACTGGTATGAGTAAGGGTATGAGCTGCACTGGTACACTTGAGCTGGAACACACAGCTGAGGGCATCTCACGGGGCCTTGCTGGCCACAGTGTGACACGCAGAGATGTTCCCCACCCTGCACGTGGCGCTGAGGGAGCTCCATGGTGCATGGAGGAGGAGACCTGGGGCTGCATGAGGAAGAGTGGCCTTCTACAGTGTGCGTCTCAACGCACCCTGAAGAGCATGGTGAGGAGCACGTGGGGCTGCTCTGAATGGTCTTCCTCACAGTACACAGCCTGGCTCCTTTGCAAGCACATGGTGCGCATGGCGTGCGTGTCACCGCGCAGGGGTGGTGGCACTGTGTGAAGACTGGTGTGGCATACTTCACTTCCTTGGGGACACAGCACTGCTGCTTGCATTGGTACCTATAATAAGGCATTGTCTGGGGATGGAGATGAACCTGAATAAAGTAGGGAAGAAGCAGAGAGTCATGGAATGGTTTAGGTGGGGAGGGACCTTCCAAGTTCGTATGGTCCAACCCCCTGCAGGGAGCAGGGACACTACACCCAGAGCAGGGGGCTCAGAGCCCTGGCCACCTCCCCTGGGGTGGCTCCAGGGCTGGGGCAGCCACCACCTCTCAGGGCAGCCTGGGCCAGGCTCTCCCCACCCTCAGCACCAACAAGTTCTCCTCTCCCTGCTCTGAGTCCCCCTCTTGGAGTCCAAACCCATCCCCCTGGGCCTGGCCTCAGAGCCCCTGCTTAAAAGTCCCTCCCCAGCTTTCTCCTGAGCACTGCAAGGCCCCCAGAAGGTCTCCCCAGCTGGAGCCTTCTCCTCTGCAGGCCGAACCCCCCAGCTCTCCGCGCCTGGCTCCCAGCAGAGGGGCTCCAGCCCCCCCCAGCCTCACTGGGGCTCCTCTGGCCCTTCTTCCCCAGGTCCCTGTCTCTGCTGAGGACTCCAGAGCTGCCCCAGCACTGCGGGGGGGGTCTCCCCAGAGCCCTGGGAGCAGAGGGGCAGGATCCCTCCCCTTGCCCTGCTGCCCACGCTGCTGGGGACACAGCCCAGAAAGAAAGGCAGATGAACTCCCTGCAGATCAGTGCCTGTGCTGGACAAGCTGCCTTTCTGCTGTTGGAGCTTCCTGCTCTGACTCTCAGCCCTCACCTCGTTAGCAGGAGCTGCACAGCACTGCATTAATTAAGACCATCTTTCATGGCTTCAGATGCCCTGCAGAGCAGGTACCTATTAACCCTGGGAGAAGGGGAGTTTCAGTCTCAGTGACCCGCAGGCTTCAGCGGGTGAGGTGATGGAGTAGCAGGGATTAGTGCTGAGGTTCTCATCTTTCCGTGGCAAGGGCTATCATTTATTTCCTTTCCAGATGCCTGAGTTGAGGCTGGGATTGCTTTCTGCTGCCACTAGGTTAAGCGAAAAGAAAGTCTTGCCCTTCTTTCTGCTCATTTGAATTGCAGAACCAGAGGATTTTTATCTTTGTAATTGGCAGCGTGATGTGACGGAGGTCTATTTTTAATAACCAAATGGTCATTAAGGACAGAGTCACTTTTGAAAGCCTGGCTCAAGCTGCTTGTGCCCCATATGAGTAAAAAAATTCTAATGTGACTTTCTGCATCTGAGGATGAAGCTCTGCAGTTGATTTGTTGGCTACTCTCCTCTAGCTCTTGCTCTTTGAGTTTGCTCCCCTAGAAGCTGGAGACCAAGACCTTGGTTTGCAAGGATCTTAGGAGGTGTCTTCTCATGTCTGCACCTCAAGTGCCTGAGCCAGCCTGTGGAGCACCCTGTGCTGCTAGGGCTCAGCTGCTCCTGGGGTGGAGAATGGGCTAAGCTGAAGGCAGGAGGGTGCAAGGTCCATCCCAGCTGCTGGGAAGAGGCGTTGCCTGGTGGTGGGACCTCGGAGCTGGCTCTGCCGTACATGGAAGACAAGTGTCCATTCCAGTGATGCTCTTGAGCATGGAGAATTGCTGAGACCTTGCTTTTCCTAATTAAAATGTAAAATCTAACAGCAAATCAGCTTTGCTCAGCACCAGCAAATGGCCCTTGAGCGTCTGTACTTTGCAGTTTAGTGTCAGCTCCTTTTGCACAAGTCCAGCACTACCCGAAGAGCAAGCTCTCAAGGGTCGGGTCCCAGCTGCTTGTAGATCACCCCGATTTCTTTACAAAGATGCCTGATAATTAACTGCAGACACGAGAGAAATGCCAGGCAGGACTGGGTCAGGCTGCTTGGTTGGGTTTTTTCTGTATTTTGAAAGTGAGAAGGCAATCTTGGCTCTTGTAAAGAAGACTCTCCAAGAAGTGTGTATAAGAGGGGTCTAGGGGTATAAAACATGGGATGTTTTGGGTTGGAAGTCACCTTTAAAGGTCATCTCATCTAACCTCCAGAAGCCAAACTTTTCTTCAGTTATTCCAGATAAAAACTGCCCTCTGTGGTATAAGAGAAGTAATTTCCATCCATCTCTGACTACGTTGGTAAAGGTCAACTGCCAACAGAAATAGTTACTTGAGCTGCTGGAATAAGTGGCTTCTAATATTGGATAAACCTCAAATTCAGCTTTTTTCAAAGCACATGAAAGATATGGGTACTTGAACACCCAGACCAAAGCGGAAACATCACATCCCAAATTAGCTGAGTTTCTGTACATCTCAGGCTCAACTTGCAAAGCCTGTATTTGTATATGCCTATAAAAACCAAACCAACCAAACACCCGAGAAGGATCCTTTAAGAGAAACAACCCTCTTGACTTGCAGCATCAGATTCAAGCTCTAAAGGAGATTTTGCTACTTAGAAATAGAAATAGGTAAATAACTTACCGAGCTCCCAGCAGAGAGTAAGAACTGGATTGAAAGCTCAGAAATGTTTGGTTTTATATGGTCTTTTGGCTCATGGAAATCCTGAGCCACCGTGCACCAAATAATAATTAAACACAGGGGAGAATTTGTTCATAAGTAGCTTTTTCATTGGCTGTAATTATTTTACTAGCTTGTGATCATTAATATAGTATCCCCAAATCCCATGAAATGCAGCTCACGCCCTGCAGGTTCTTGCCATTTTAAATCTTTATGGGGGATGCAAAAGCCTCTTTTTATTCCATTGACCTCATTAGTTACGTAAATAAATCTATCCCTCCTATCCCTCCCCTCTCGAAGCAACTGGGGAAGCAGCAGCAGCAGGAGTGGACAACGATTGTCCTTACTCTGTCTTTCCTTCTTCAGAGAGCTCTTGTGGTGAGCTCTAGCTTGGTCCTTTAAGGTTTTCTACATCTTTCCTGCATATCCTTAGAGAGGACTACTAAAGTCTTCTGAAGACTCCTAACATTTCAGTTAAATAAGGAATAAACATTTCCTGATGGCACTTTGAGAGCTCGAAGATGTTGATGGCTTGGCTGCGGCTCCTGTGGCTTTTCTGTCTCCTGATGGATACAGAGATGATGGGGGTTTTGTGCTTATCTTTAGTTTTTAAGGTGCTGGCATTTCATTCCTAAGCTTGTTTGAACTCGTAAATCAAGCTGACACGTGCACTCCTGTTGCATTGCTTCCTTGTGGATGCTCTCTTGAGGTACAGACTCTTGGCTGTGGTTCACTGGTTGACTCAGACCTTGTTTCCTTGTGTCCTGGTAGTGCTTGAGCTGGCAGTTGGAATACTCCTTAAAAACCAAAACTAATCCATGTGACAACAGCAGTTGTGTAGAACACTGATGAGCTTTTATGGTGTTCTTTGAGAACGCTCTCAGCACTGTCAGACCTTCTGCCAACCTTCAGATCCAGATGAAGGAACCCTGCGGTGACATTAACCCCTCTCGGGCTGCAGCAGAGGAGACACATCCCAGAAGTGGGGGCTCCTCTCACATTGGAATGAAAATCTTGACTGAAGACAGAATTATGAACATGCTTTTAAAATCTTAAGGTTTAGTTTGGTCTTTAGCCAACGAACTGGAAAGGTCGTTAATTATTTAACGCCAGCAGTTTGGAGGAATTGCTGTTGGGATAAATTGCCACCCAATCTACACTGAGATAAGCATGGGAATTGCAACATGGGGCTTTATCTTCAATTTTCCAAGGGAATTACAAATACCCGATGTCATCATCAAACATGATGACATTCTGGAGACAAAAGGCAGAATGCAATTGAAGTAGGAAAGCATCCCAGTTATTTCCCATGGTTATGGAGATCTTGACTGAGCTCTCTACTCCACAACAGCATGTAATGCAGTGGGGGCTAGTCCTAGCCTTCCAAGTAATTTTGCTGACAATCTGATGACATTTAAGCTCTTTCCCCTGAGATTCCTTGGAAGGGAGGAACTTTGTTCTGCAGCATTACCACATCCACCTCTATCTCCACCAGAAGAATGCTTTTCCTTGCAAGAATAGGCTTCTGCTAGAAAAGGGAGAAGCCTTTGAGGCGAGGTTCAGTGCAATAGAACAGCCCAAACAAGTCCTCAGTGTTGCTACAGACGTAGCAAAATATCTTTTGTTTTCAGGTAAAATGAAGTGCAAATCAGAACAGAGGAGTTGCCACCCCAGTGTCCCAGCAGGAGGGTCCACGTGGCACATGCTGCTGTCATCCTTGGCATCTGTTGCTGACTCTGCTGAGCGTCAGCCTCCCCTTCACGCTGCTGTTTGTCGTGGATGATAACCCCACGCTGGCTGTCGTAACTCATCAGCTATTGTGATTCCAAACCACTGCTTCCACTCATTCTCTGCGTGCAACGTGTGGTGTTGTTATAATGGCTTTGGGTGCCTTTTTATTGACCAAGCGACTCAGTGGTAAAAAATGCCTGACAAGGTTTTGCCAAAGTTACACCCTATTTATTGTCTGCTTGCTCTTCCCCTAATCAGGTCATGATTTATAGCTACACGGTATGGGGCATGTAATGTCCTATTAAACCTGGCCTTACCCTTTTTCCTGGTTTATTGTGGATCTTGCGTGTTTAAAGAAGCGCACGCTTGGTGTCTAATTGGATCCACACTGATGACTTCTTTGAATACAGAACTCCATAAAATTCAGGATTTCTGCAGTGCCAGAGCTTTGCCCAGACTTTATTAACCTTAGTTCATCGCAGAACCACGAACCTTACCACCTCTAAGCCAAGACCACAAGTTATCCCTCCCTTCAGCAGCTCCTCTTGGGTTGAGTGACCTTTTCTGCCAAGCAAATGTCTCTTGTCACGTGCCCAGGCTCAAGTCCATTCACGGAGGACGTCAAGCACGAGCCATATAAAACTTTATGGCAGCAGCAGAGCATCCCCTCTACATAAAGTTTTGACGTAGCAGAGCCTGGCAGGCAGTAAAGTACGGGTCACATGGGATAGGAAGATAAACTAATAATTACAGAGTGATTTCTTTAAAACAATTGGCATTCATTAATGAAGCTGAGTCTTGAAAGAAATGTCCGTAGTAACTGATTGGGATGCTGTGCCTTAGGTGATTCATGCTTTGGGCAGTTTAAAGGCGGGTATAAAAGTGCTCGACATCAGATCTTGCAGGATCCTTTCTCTTGTCTTATTTCTCTTGTGAAGTAGGTAAGTTCCAGCTGAATTCCTCTCTCTCACAAAGCCTTTGCTTGAAGCTTTAAGTCCTGGTGAATCCTGCCTAGTTATTCTGATATTGATCTGGAATTTTCTTGATGTAAATGAATACATTTTATGGCTTCAGCTCTTGGCTTTGGTAGATGCAGATCTGGATGATGAGCTCCAGCTTTGCATGCAAGCTCATTTCTAGATGTTGCTGTGTTCAGTACAAGATTTAGAGGTGTCTTCTAAGAACTGAGCTATGGAACTTCTGCCTTTCCCTCTGGCCTGTCGATAGCCTTTTATTACAGTGTTTGACCATGAACCTTATAAGAATTTGTGCCTTTTTTATACTCTCCCCTTGTGCTTCAGCTTAGCCATCCCTGAGAAATGGTGCACCCATGTGCTGATGGTGGTGCCTCCCCCAGTGGGGTGGCTGTACCACAGCCCATCGCTGACAGCTGCAATGAGCCCTGTGTTCGCCAGTGCCCGGACTCTAAGGTGGTGATCTACCCTCCGCCAGTGGTGGTGACCTTCCCTGGACCCATCCTCAGCACCTTCCCCCAGCAGAGCGTCGTGGGATCTGCGGGAGCCCCCGAAGTTGGAACTGGCCTGAGTGCTGCCCATGTTCCTGGGGGCTCATATGTTTATGGCGGTGCCAGATGGGGCCGGGGATACCCAGTTGGAAGCTGCAGACCGTGCTAAACCTAGGGAGAGCTGCTGCTGAAATGATGTCCAGGAGGTGATGAGAAGAATGTAGATATGTGGCTGAGTTCTGTGACGCAGCATTTAGGAAGGGCTGAGCTTTTTGGGCTGCCACTGAATGCATCTGGAGATGCTCAGATCTTCTGAAAAATCCATGTACATCCTTGTAGGACTCCTCTTTCTGGCTTGCTTTTTTGAAGGACTTCCTGTCCTTCCCAGTGCTCTGTTCTTGGTGCTATGGACTGTATTGCTCTTTCCCTGGGGGCTTGTAGGTATCGTGGGATAAAGGGATCCAGTTTTGATCTGTCAGCTTTTTCTGTGGCTACTGATGCATAAAAAGGGGTTGTGGAGTCAATCACCCCCTGCTCAGTTTCTGTGCTCTCTGTCTTGCTGTGCTCAGGGCTGAGGATCAGCACAGGTCTGCAAGAGGGAAGTGCCATCAGTTATTACATGAATCATCCTGCATCAAACCACAGGCTGTGGGCAATTTGTAATCTGTGCCATGTAATCCTGCCTCTGTATGTCTCCTGCTTTCTCATTAAACATGACATTGCAACGTGTTGTTGGCCTCCACACGTGGGTGCGTGTCTGTGTTCCCCTCTGCTCCTCCTGCTCCAGGAGCCTCTTGTCCTGCTGCTCCAAACCGATCCTGTCAGGCTGCTTTGGGATTATGATACTCCTGAGATGTTGGGCAGTGGCTTGTGTGGGTGTCTCCTTTCCACAGCAACCTCTGCCTTTGTGAAACTGCTGCCTGCATCTTTGCTTCCATTGCTCCTGGTCTTCCTTGGTTCTGTGGAGCTCTTTCCTTGGATATTGGCTTTTCTGGCTTTGTGTGCCATGTGGTGTCCTCAGGCTCAACCTCCCAGTCTGGTATCAGAGGTGCCTGGAGAAGAATCTGATGACCAGAACGATGTCAGAGCAGCTATTTTGGAGTGTCAAAAATAAATTCCTGGCTTTACTGCTCTGCTCAGTGTTTTACAACAGTGTCATCTATGGATGGTGGTGGCTACTCATGGAATTTTGACTTTCTTCAGAAATATATCAATGATAAACATGCCACAAGCTTTCTGTGCTGCTGTTTGGGATGTTATGCAGTGTATTAATCACAGAATGGTTTGGGTTGGAAGGGGCCTTAAAGATCATCTGGTTCCAACTCCCCCTGCCATGGGGACACCTCCCACTAGACCAGGTTTCTCCAAGCTGGTCTTGAACACATCCAGTGATGGTGCATCCACAGCTTCCCTGGGCACCCTGTTCCAGAGTATAATCCAGTATCACCAGCTGACCTGAGAATGCTGCATTATTTCATGGTAGTCACTCCTGGGGAATTATTTTCCTTATGTGTAAGGAAAACAAAGTTGAGCAGGCATTGTAATAGAGGGTAATTGACCGTCGGTGAGCCTCAGATGGGGTGATTAAAACAGATTCTCACCAACCACATGAATCCTTCCCTCCAAAAGAGGAATCCCCCAAACCTCAAAAGCCAAGTGAAGGCATCTTTATTGTTATGTAAATGGTGCATTTGGAAATGAGCTGAATTTGATGACCGAGGTGTCTCAGGTTGCACTTTCCGTGTCCTAAATTGAGACTTGCAGTTACCACAAGATGCCAGGTGTCAGTAAAATCAGGAAGTTTTGCCAGTGGGTTTCTATGGAACCATTTCTAATAAGCATTTTATTCATTTTTTGGATATAAAAGCTACTCATGTAAACTGCTGAGCCCTTCAGGGGACTAAAGATATCAGAGTCCTACTAAGAAGCTACTGCTGTCTCTTCAGGAGTGTAGTAATGTCTCTTAGGTTCATTGTGGGATAAAGATATCCATCTAAATACAGGGAATTTTGAAATGTTTCTCTTGTTGCTTCCAGGAAGACCATTTTTCCTACACCATGGCCCACTTCTTTTCAAAGCTTTTGTTGTCACTTTGCACACTTTATGAAGTGTCTTGAAAGATAGAGTCATAGAATTGGAAGGGCCCTCTAAAGATCATCTAAAGATCCAACCTGCCTGCAGCAGGAAGCAGGGACACCCTCAACTAGATCAGATCTTCTAGTCCAGTTTGTGCAATGGCGAGGGCCTCAGTTTCCCATCCTGGGTTAAGTCTACCCATGAAAAATGCTTCTTGCTCTGGCAGCGAATCTTTGTGCTGGAGGCACAACCTGTGGCGTGCCTCATGAGTGGGTTGTTCACAAGGTGCATTTAAAAGGGTAATTTCCCCACATGCACACAGTAAATACCTCCTGCTTCAGCCTGGCATTCAGAAGTTCGGATGAAATTACAGGAGTTTGTTTTCTGTTAGCTAAATTAGATGCCTGTCATCTGTTATGATAATATCTGTCGGGTGCAATGTTCCTCTAATCATCCAACTTTTCTTGAGCCTTAGGGCATAAAACCCTCTGAAAGAGGGAGAAATGTTTTTCACACAATAGCTGTATGGGAAGCTTAGAGATCTGTGAGGTGTTGGGGTGGCTCCAGAGGAAATGAACATCACTGCTATTAACTGATGTTTGGAGTGGGGGGGTCAAGGCATGGTCTGGACCCCCATTCTGGGGTGATTGGGGACTTCTTGAGTCACCCTGAGGTTCTTGAATACGTAATCAAATGATCCAGCCCCAGTTTGGTAACTAAAGGCTGAGAGCCCTGTGGTGGGGGCAACTGGGGTGAGAAACTGGTTTCCTTCCCTGAGTGGTGATTGGGCTCCAGTGTTTGCATAAGGGCAGCAGATCCTGGCTGTGCCCTGGATCCTGGGAGCAGGAGGATGGATGAGGTTTCTCATCTGGGAGGCAGGACGAAGGTGAATCAAAGCACCCCTGGTGCTGTGCACAGAGCTGGAGATGCAGCTGTAACAGTGGCATCTTCAAAGCAAAAGGGGTAGTGAGGTGGTGCCCAGGCAGCTCTGAGGTGGGAGGTGGGGGCAGGTCTGGGAAGGCTGGGCTGGGTGGGCACTGGCAGTCTGAGCCGTGCTCCCCAGGCACGGGGTGGTGATTGCACCCGCTTTCAGAAGACGTGGTGCCTCTGATAATGAGCTGAGTGGGATGCAGTGAATCATAGAATGGTTTGCGCTGGAAGGGACCTTCAAGATCACCTTGTTCCACCCCCCCTGCCATGGG
>VWZY01003732.1:76634-93280 GCA_013399075.1 Chloroceryle aenea | reverse complement strand
CCAGTGAAGACAGGAGGTTGCCTGTCAGAGGTGGTCTCCTCTGCCTGGTTTCATTGCAGTTGCCTTCGTAAATAGAGGCATGGCAGGGACCTCAGCACACAGTCGGGCTCCAGCTGCTTCCGTACAAAAGCGAAAGGATTTAGTATTTAACATCAATGTCAGCAGAAATGTTTCATGACCTTCAACAGGCCTCTGCCCCCTATGGAGCTATTCATCAGAAAACTTGGCTGGGCTGTAGCATCATCTTGGACACATTCAAGTGCCTCCTGCAGAGAGCATCAAGGACTCGGGGACTTTGCATTGATAGTCTCTCTGGCCTCGCTCCGCTGGTGCCTGAGTCATAAGGGCTGGGAGCTGCATTTTCAGAAGCAGTTTTTTGATCTTTATCTATCCTTTCTGTTCTGTCTGAAGACAGAGAGAGATTTGAAGTAATCTCAGTTAATATTCACTTCTTCTGCTGCCACATCATTAGACACCTCCCTCCTTCCCTCAACTTTTTGGGGGCTGAAATGTACAATTCCTCTCTGGAAAAGTATTATCTGATATTTCTGGTGATTACATGTGCTTCCTCAACACTTAGGAAGACCAGGAACGATCTGCAGAGTGGTCAGACTGGGAAAATGGGAAATAACAGCATGGTAGAAACATGCAAGAGTCTAGACTTGGAGGGATAGTCTGTCCGTGGGGGCCTGGTGACTGCTGTAAGAGTACCTCCCAAGTGCATGCAAACCCTTTATTGCTGAGGAGCTCAGCCTCAGCCTGGAAGTGGTCTGGACAGCATGAAACAGGCATGAGAGAGGAAGAAGAGAGAGGAAAGACTAGAACAGAAACTACTTTTCTACTGTACAAGCAGAGAATCAGAGAATCGTAGAATGTTTCGGGTCGGAAGGCACCTCTGGAGATCAAGTCCAACCCCCTGCCAGAGCAGGAACACATTTTCATAAGCTAAGGAGGAAACTTAAAAATGGTGTAGGGTGCAAGTTAAATATGGCATGGGATGCGAAACCTGGACCTGGAAGGTCATAATTGGTTGCTTGCTATTGCAAAGTAAAGGCAATACCTGGCAGCTCCAGATATTCACTTCATTAAAAGCTTTCCTGTGGTCATTTCCACAGGGAAACTCAATGCCAAGTGAAATAGCCTCAGTCTTCTGCAACAGGGACATGGAAATACTGAAGAGATNATCCTGGTTGATCTTTGGGAGAAAGGTAAACCTTTGGTTAAATACAATGGCCTAGGCAGAAAAAAAGATCAGCATCACTGCTACAAATTACCTAAAGGAAGAAATATTTTATCCTTTGAGAGAACTTCATTTCATGTATCCAAACCCAAAATGGAGCTGCAGCCTGATGGTTTCCTAACACAATTTTCTTGAAGACTTTTCCACAAGGAGATCCTAGTTCTTTAAGTGAAGTGTGCCTTTTTTTCTTTTCTCTCATGCTAGTAGCTTCAAACAAGACATAGTCTGTGGGAATCAGTGGAGAAGAGTCCTCTCTGCCATCTGGAGTATTCCAAAGGTAAATTTTCCAAGAGGCTGTCAGCCGAGTTCCTGAAGTGCCATGATAATTAAACAGGAGCTTAAACAATCCAAGAGAATGGCAGCTCAGTTAAGGAGGTGAATTTACCTCTGAATCCAGCATGAGTGACACCAGTGATGGCATTCTGCCCCCCAGATGTAGAAGTGCTCTGGAGGTAGATGCAGTGCAGGTAAGAGCTCAGGAAATGAATTGGTGGTTACAATAAAGCTTGACAGTGAGAGAGAGAGTTCAGTGGTTCTGTCTTGACAAAAAGATGACTGATGGGTTATTTGATGATAGTGCTTAATCACTTTGAAAGGGGGGAATATTGGAGCTTTTCAATCGAACAGGAGAAGGTGTAACAGGGGATGGGTGTTCAAAGGGGAGGAGCTCAATTTACAAGACAGATCAGGAAGGCTTTGGGACAAACTCAGAGGAGCAGGTAAATCCTGCTGGATGAGGCTTTGAGCAGACTGGTCTAGTGGGAGGTGTCCCTGCCCATGGCAGGGGGGTGACATGAGATGATATTTAGGGTCCCTTCCAACTCAAGCCATTTTGTGATTCTGCAATCCCCTGTCTCCTGCCTGGCTGCAAACACAGGCTTTCTTTCAGACAGGCAGAAGTTACTGGTCAGTGAAAGAAAGGCAGGAGGTCCAAGTAGACTTGCTAATGACTTCCAGTGGTGGTAAAAAAACTATACCTGTAGCTGCCTAGGACTTCATAATCATCACCTAATCTGCATATCATGGGCACATGGAAGTTAAAATGAGGAACGGGCTCTCTTACAGCTTTGAAAGGTCAACCATCTTCTCAGGTCTGATTTTGGGGCATCCTATAGAAACAAGGTGTACTCAGGGGAACTGTGTTATCCAGGTTGGATGGGGCTTTGATCAACCTGCTCTAGTGGGAGGTGTCCCTGCCCATGGCAGGGTGGTTGGAACAAGATGATCATTCAGGTCCCTTCCAACCCCAACCATTCTATGATTCTGTGATCTTATTGCTTGCATTAAACAGCTCAGCCAGTCTGTGCTGAAACAGTGATTTCCAGAAATACAAGCTGGCTGAGCCTCAGATGCTTCAAAGCAACCTGTCACACCGAGTTCTGTCAACTATTATTCCTTCCACGGGAGGCCAGAGCATTCACCGTGAGCGGCTGCCACCATCTCTGGTCTGTTGCTGAGTTTGACTCAATCCAACAGGGAGGGAACTGTGTTCACATATTGACCCTTCCATGATGAGCTTTAAATAGGAAAAGAACGTAAAACATTATTATGGCAATTAAAGTGGAAAAGATCTTTGCTAGTCCCTTTCTTTGGCATAACCTTGAACAGGACCACGTGTGTTTGCTGGTCATTCCATTTCCTCCATCAACAGCTCTAGCCACATTCTTAAAGAAAAGCACGTGCTTAAATGGTTTTCCTGAACCTAGTTCTTTTTAAGATCCTATAAACCAACCTAAAATGAATGTTTCTGTACGTGAAAAAACAATGAATGAAACCCAAACTCATCCTGGGCTGCATCCAGAGAAGCGTGACCAGCAGACTGAGGGAGAGGATTCTGCCCCCCTGCTCTGGTGAGACCCCTCCCTGCAGAGCTGGGTCCAGCTCTGGGTCCCCCAGCATAAGAAAGGCATGGACCTGCTTGAGTGAGTTCAGAGGAGGCCATGGAGATGAGGAGGGTGCTGGAGCCCCTCTGCTGTGAGGCCACACTGAGAGAGTTGGGGGTGTTCAGCCTGGAGAAGAGAAGGCTCAGGGGACACCTTCCCAAGGCCTTGCAGTACCTGAAGGAGCCCACAGGAAAGCTGGGAATGGACTTTTTATCAGAGGGTGTAGTGACAGGAGAAGGGGGGATGGCTTTCAAGTGGAAGAGGGGGAGATTTAGCTTAGATATAAGGAAGAAATTCTTCACTCTGAGGGTGGTGAGACACTGGAACCATTGCCCAGAGAAGTTGTGGATGCTTTTTCCCTGGTAATGCTCCAGCCCAGGTTGGATGGGGCTTTGAGCACTCTGCTCTAGTGCGAGGTGTCCCTGCCATGGCAGGGGGTTGGAATGAGATGATCTTTGTGTCCCTTCCAGTGCAAACTGTTCTCTCATTGTATGATTCTAGAGTAGCTGTTGTGGCCGTGTACTGGGGAGTGCCTGGTCATATGATCATGTCTCTGCAGATGTTTGATCCCCTTTGGGGAATGTTTTTCTCTCTGATGTACCACTCATACACCCCAGTGGTCTCAAGTTTGTGTGGTGAGGTCTCCAGCTTCCCCTGAGAGTCGTTCTGTTAAATTTGAGCCTTTTCTTTCCAGAAGAAAACACTCACTGAAGTGTTTGTGTGAGCAACAGAGACAATGAGAGGAAAATAGAGAGGAGTGTATTGTTTGCCAGGATGGGCAGGAATGGCTGAGTCCTTGGTGAAATTGTTTGATTAATTATACATGACCCAAGCAGATTATTTACTCAGTGAGAGACTAACACGGGCTCTTTTGTCTTGCTTTGAGTCTTGCTCGCTAATCTGTTTGATTTGGCAGTTTGTAAATAACTGGTTAATAAAATTTGGGAATATTAAGCCTGAGTGGTGAGTAAAGGGCGGCCAATGCTCACATCAAAGGGCAGTGAAAGAGAAATATATTTTTTTTAATCAGTTGGAATGGGGAATAGGTAACAAAGCAGGGAGAGAAACAAAGTTGGTCACCCAAAACACAGGTTATATTTTGAAAAAGCTTTAACTAACATTGAGAAATACATCTGACAACATATTGAGCTGAAATAGCCTTTTGCCCGTTGCTCATAAAGCTGTTTGAAAAGTGAAGCAGAGTTATCCCCCTTTTGCAGACAGAAAAAGTGAGGCACAGAGCAGAACACCTTGCTCAAGATCAGACAACACACTCGTGGCAGAGCTGAGAGCTTCTCAGCGTTCCTCAGTGGGCAGATGTCCACTCTGTGGAGCATCCTAGTGTGGTACACACCCCCACCCTGTCCTTACTCCATGCTTTCGTTTCCAGAGCTGTGATGTGCTCCACAAGCTCTCCTACCCTAAAGGGGACCACAGCAGGAGGCCCATAACAGCTCTCCTGCCTTTCAGGGAAGACAGGGCTGGCAAGGACCCATATCTCTGACCTCTTAAGCCTGTGGTGTTGCTTGCATGATCCCATACTGTTTCCTTCTGCAGGACACCTCCTTCCAGTGCACGCTCGAATGGGGTTCCGTTAAGGAGCAGTGAGGCCATGGTTTGTTCTCACGTTGTGGTTCAGTGTGTGGCCCCACACTTTAGTTTCTGCACGCTACTCAGACCCGTCTCTCAAGGCAGTGATGAATGCTCTCAAGGACTTCTCCATGGCAACAATCAATCTGGCATTCCCTAATTTTCAAGTGCTCTACTTTGCAACATTAACAGTGTTTTCTGTTATAAAGATGTATGGCATCCCATAGTTTTAACACGGGATTTTAGTCCTGGTTGGAAGGCTGAAATTTATAGATTTCCTTTGATTTCAAAGATTGCTGAAGGAATAGCAGGACACTTTCAACTCCATATGATGTGGTTGCCTGTGTTAATTGGGAACATTTTTTTTCCTATATTTCTATATAGTGTTAGTAAATAAATGATTCCACGCTGACTAGATGCAGTAGCTGACAAGAGTAGTGGAATCTGTTTGACACTGCAGACGAAGCCAGGAGGTCCACACAGAAATGAGTGGGAGCAGTAAGAAGCAATTGTCTTTCCAGTCATAAAGGCTTTGCCCAGCAGCACGCCCTCAGTCAGTGCTGGAGGTGCTCCACAGCCAGGCAGTATGTAAATCTGGTTTCTATTTTCATCGCTCAGAGGTAACCATCAGCAGATGGTATTTTGAAACACTCATAATTTTGGCTAATAGAGTTACTGTTGCCAACTGTCCTGTCCTCCAAGTAGTGATTAGATATATTGTTATTAATAAATAATACCTAATAATGATACAAACAGTCCAAACCCTGAAGTCCTTAGTCCTAAGCAACTCCCACACTCTTCAATACTTTGTTCTTGGATCTTTGGATGACAAAGTGTTTTACTGCACCGAGCCAAGTCCTTCTTTCTGATCTGCATAACCAGTCCCTGGTTTGTGGTTTTTTTTCAGTGCAGATCCTATTGGCATCCTCCAGATGAGCTCTCACCGGTGGGAATTCCATATGGCCATTAGAAACAGAACTCACTCAGGCAGGACTCAGCTGTAGAAACTTTAATCAAAACTTCTATTAAATTCCCAGAGCAGAGGAGCCAAAAACTCTGGTTGACTTTATACACTGGTATCCAGATGGTCTCTTCCAATTCTCCAGAATTCAAGTGTCCCTTTGAAAGGAAAAGTGAAATCTCAGCTTTTATAGTTGTTGCCAGAACCTTCTGGACGTGGCTGGAAGGCAAGCCAGTGCCTTCTACCTGAGCAAATGTGCGTGGTACAAGGCAAATTGCTCACAATAAATGAATTTCTTGTACTACTGACTGGAAAAAGTACCCAGCTGCACTGGGAAAGCAGCAGCAGGTGGGAGAGAATCCAGCTTCAGGCCAGTCTTCAAAGAAAGGAAGGAGGATAACCCTGCAAGTCAGTATTCGGTACAAGCGACTCCTACACGCAGTGGAATTAAGAGGAAGAATATTGTGAGAAGAAAATGCCCTCGGTGTTATCCTGGAGGATGAGGGAACAGCCAAGTGAAGGGGAGATACGTGGGACTGGAGTGACAAGTGCAGTACGAGAGTATAATTAAGCAAATCATACTTCAGGAGCAAGTATTATATTATTGCAAGTGGAGAGGTTGAGCCAAAGAAAGGTGCGAATGACTCACAAGGCTCGTAACAGCTCGTGGAGCTCCCCACGTGATGCAGCTGGGAAATACTGTCCCTCTCTTAATGAAAGCAGAGTAATTTCCACTCTAGCATATTCAACATATGCAAGGTTTTTAGGCAACTACTTAATTAAAGAGCTGCTTGTGATGAAATTGCTGGATTGCTCGTAGTGACCAGGTGGGGTGTACTGACATTTCCTATAGCAGGGTTCTACTTATATCCAGACTTTGATCATAAAGACCAATTTTTCATTGGCAGTTTTGCCAGAGAAGGGACTGATGAGTGAAAAACTTGGCCCAAAACTTCAGAGCAGAAGTGGCAGTAAACATTAGTCACTGTAGCAAACTAATTTGTTTTCCATATGGCATTTTCAATGGAGTGTGGAAGATTCACAAGCGAAATAATAATTACAAATGAGGAATACTTTGAAAAAAAAATGTGTTTTTCTCCCTGTGCATCACTTAAAAGGATTTCTAATTAAGTCAATACTTGATTATGCTGGAGATGACATTGGCAGACAAATTACAGTTCGTTGGGTTTCGTTCCTAGGGAAAGATGGTTCTTGAGGGCAGTAAAATTCCTGCATCTATTCAACTTGGGGAGCTGCTGAGATGGAAGAGGTGAGAGATGGGTAACTCCCTCTGGGAAATCAGGTGGGGGAGGTTTTCTCAATAACATTGTTGAGGATTAGAAAATTTTGCTCAGGAAGATGAGGATCTGATATTCCTGATGAAGCCAAGTCAAAGCCAGATGCTTTAATATATCCTTGGATCTGTACCTGGCTAAACTCAAAGCCAACCCAGAGCTGAAAATTCCGTTCCAAGGCAGAATGGAAATACCTTTGAGAGATCTCAGCCCTAAGATAACAAAACCCCACAATATCTTCTTCTCTTTCCAAACAACTGTTATGGAAAATAAAAATAAAGAAATAAAATAAAGAAATGCACAATTTGGGTTGGATTAGATGACATTTAAGGTTTGGACTAGACGACCTTTAAAGGTTCTTTCCAACACAAAACATTCTATGATTCTATAAATATAAATGGAGCCAAGAATTTCTTAATCCAATTAATATTTGGGTAGTCTAATAATCAAAATTCCCTAATTAATTATTTTAAAATCACATCTATAATGCAATCCTTCTCTGGAGACATTCAGAACATATCTGGACACGTTCCTGTGAGACCTAATGCAGGTGATCCTGCTCTGGCAGGGGGGGTGGACTGGATGATCTTTCAAGGTCCCTTCCAACCCCAAACATTCTGTGATTCTGGGATGTTTTTAAAATCTCTTCTATAATGCAATTTCATTTTTTATTCAAAACAACCCTTCCTAGACTCCACACCTTCTCTGTGGTGTGATGCTCACCCTGCCAGTGTCCCTCTGCATCCCAGGGCTGACAGGTTCACTCTTCCTTCAGCCACAATCAAGGAGAAGGTTACAAGTCACCACCACCCTGAGGTCTTCCCTGGCAGGACTGNGCAAGCCAAGAGATGTTCTGAGACTCTGTGGTGTGGAGTGAGCACAAAGCCTGTGGCCTCCTGCTAGCGATGGCCAAACCCACCTTTACCTGGTTACAGTTTCAGCTCAGACTCTAGAGCACTGGGTGGTCTGGATCTGGAGACTCAGTTTTAACCTATAAAATGGAAAATCAGAGGAAGATAAAGATCAGGCTCAGCTCTCAATTCACTTTTCAGTCCAGCCTCGTAAGGACATTTTTTCTGCAGCGAGTTCTGCAGAGATTTTCTACACGTAAATGGGAAAAAATAGAAGACCAATTTGTTCATACTTCCTTGTCACTGAGGTATGTGTCAACCCATACTCAAACATTCATTTTCTATCTCCCACAGCAGTCTGAGGACACTCCTCCTGTCTCATTGTCACTGCCAGTCAATCACGGGGAGCTTGCAGAAGTGAACGGTGCTACGCGCACAGGCGACCGAGCTTGCGGAAAGATTTAGAGCCCGTGACTCTATTTTGGTTGGCAGCACAAACGCTGATTGTACTTTTCTTTCTTTCATGCAGCTTGGATCCTGTCTATTCAGATCTTTATACAAATTTGGATTGCGGTTCTTATCTTTTAATGGTTGTCTAAGCATATGCATAGAGCAGCCATGTCAGAGCCCTGTTCTGAATGCAGAACAGCCTGACGGGCGCAGAACGGGGCTGAATTAATTAAATGACCCTCACTGAGAGACAGTGAAGGCCTGAAGCATCAGATCCCGTGGGGAAATGTCCACTTCTATCACATTTGCTGTTCAGGGACCTCAAAATACTCTAAGGGTAAGATTTTTCAGAAGAGCCTGCAGAGAATACAAGTCTTCTTTCTCTCACTCAAGTTCTTTTGGGAGGTGCACAAGTCAGACACATTTTTTTTTATCCCAGAATAAGCTGCAGGCCACATTTTTCTACAATTGAATATAGAGGAACATTTTTTTTGGCAGATGTGTCCAGTCAGTAGGAGGAAGAGATGGTCAAGTCTTTCTCCAGAGTTCCTGATTTTATTTATATGTTTAATCCTCCACCTGGGTAGGCTCAGTTATCATGTCCAGGGTTTGAATATCTCCAGAGAAAGTGACTACAGGAAGTTTCACCTAAATATAACGAGAAACTTCTTTGGTGTGAGGGGGTGGGAGCCTGTCCCAGGCTGCCCACAGAGGCTGTGGAGTCTCTTTCTCTGGAGAGATTCCTGGGATCCACCTGGACCCTGCGCTGCTGGGCCCTCTGCTCAGGGTGACCCTGCTGGAGCAGCTTGGACAAGATGATCTCCAGAGGTCCCTTCCAACCCCTGCCATGCTGGGATCCTGTGAATTCACAGGGCAGTGAACAGGACAGGGGATGCTGGGGCACATCCCTGCTTTTCCCCATCTGCCCATTTGTATTTTGAGGTGCTCCATCTGTTCCGTGTGTCTGTAGGGCAGCTCACAGGCTGAAGCCTTGATCTCTCACAGCAGCTACAAATATTTGGCGAATATAAATAGCAAAAATGGGCAGAGCTGGTGCCAGGTGGTACTGGCTCACAGAAGGGGTAGCGAATGCATTTCCCTTGATGTGAGTGATCATGTGTGGTCCAAGGCACTGGAGATGTGAACACTGATCTCCAGAGGTCCCTTGGTTGGAAGGGACCTCCAGAGATCACTGAGTCCAACCCCCCTGCCAGAGCAGGGTCACCTAGATCAGGTCACACAGGAACAGATCCAGGTGGGTTTTGAAAGTCTCCAGAGAAGGAGACTCCACAACCTCCTTGGGCAGCCCGTTCCAGTGTTGTGTCACCCTCACTGTATCCTTCTTCAGCGTGTGCCTCGGAGAAACACGCACAGTTTCATCTCCACAATCCAGTTCATGGCCCAAGCATCTAAGCCAAAAGAATTCAATATTAAAGTGATAAATTAGAACTATTAAATATTTAATGATGGGAGGGAAAAAGCTGCTAAACCCATAAAATATCTACAGAGTAATCTCAACTGTGTCAGATGGAAATGTTGCATTAGCAGGGATGACTCTGAGTGTTAATATCTTATTTGAGGCTATTTCACGTTTGAGAACATGCAGTGCTATTGCCATATAAATTTATGAACAAACTCCTGGGGCTGCATTTGTTTTCTATTTATTGTTTTTCCTTGACTTTCATGACATTTTGGGATTGCCAGCTGGAGGATAAGTGACTTTGATTTTTATCTGGTGGTATTGAATCCTCGCTATTTCCCACCTGGGGTTTGGGTGGGTTGTTTTTTTTTCTTCTGATTGATGGAATTCCAGGACTTCATGAAACTTGTTGTAAATCTCACAGCACAGACCTGATGTGACTCTCAGAAATATTTCCAGTAAGTCATTTCAATCTGCCCTTTTTCCATTCTCCCTCACCAGGATTATGCTGCACATGACAGTTTCGGTTCATAAAATGCTTGAAGTGCAGGTTGCTGTAGGGAGAAGGACGAGAGACAATTAGCCCACATCAGAATACACGACTGGGAGCAGAGGAAAAAACCTCGTCCTCAGGACCCCTGCAAAAAAAGGCATAAGCAAATTCATTTCCATGTCAAGATCCTCACTTAAAACACAAAAAGACTCCCATTGGGTTTAAAAGACATCATAAGAGGATTCAGTTCTATCATTGTGCAACTGAACTCCTTAAAGAACTCTGCCAATGCTGCCAGGACCCTCTGCATCCTTGAATGTTCATGAAGGGAGATAACACAGCCAGCATGGTGGAAATAGTTAGGTCATAGCACTGGAAAGCTGCTGAAGACTCCGCCCCAAAATTGCTTTGGGTGTGACATTTTTCACAAGGTTCATCTTCAGAGGAGGGGTTGGAAAAAGAAACCAGCGTGTTATTTTTGGGTGCACGGTGGGAGGACCCGCCTGTGACACGCTGTCACCTTCGAGCCAGCCCAGCAGCTCTTCAACTGTTGGCATCAACAGCCCCCCGGTAAGGATGGAGAGCAGGAAGGGAAGGAGATTATGTCACATAAGGAACTGCGGAGGAAGGGGGGGTGGGATTTGAGACGGAGATTATTTGAGCTGGAATCCAGCCAGGTCACTGGGGTTAACCCCTCGCCGTGGTGAAATGCCGTGGGATCTTTAATGGACCTAAGTGTTGAGGAGCTTGTCTTTCACATCTCGTCTGATGGCAGGAGAGCGGGGAATTAGTTTACTCCCTTTAACACCGGCCTTCGGTACCGCAAAGTGTCACAAAAGAGATTTCTTTGCCGGCAGATGTCGGCTGCCAGTGGGAAGCTGAGAAATGCCAGTTTTAATTAAAAGCTTTATTTTCAAATACAATCCAGAGATTATAAGCACTAAGAAGGACTTCTCCGCTGGGAGGCTTCAATGTGCGGCCCTGAGCAAAACAGCGGTAATTGAAAGACAAGGCCTAATTCCCCCTCTCCCAGCTGGGTCTAACCACGAGGCAGGGACATCAATCCAGCCCTTGAAGGAGGGCTGGCAGCATCTCGGATTTGTCATTGCCTCTATTGTCAGAGGGAAGGAAGCCAAAGCAAGGCTTTTAGATCTTCCTATCCCTTTGCTCTAAAGTTGGCTTAGGAAGAGAAAACAAGAGAGTGGGGCAAAGCTGTTAGAGGAGAAGGCTGAAAGGTCCCTATCTGACTCATCTTTGTCGCCAGCGTGGATTCTCATTACCAGGTGGAGTTTTCACGTCATTTGGGTGGACGCTGGCCTGATCCTGGGCACAAGCACCCAATTTAATCTACCCCAAGATGGTTCTGAGCCACGGGAAAGCTTTTCTGGATTCAGCTCGCTATGGCAGCCTCATCCATTTCCAATCTCAAGTGAAGGCAGAGCTGAAAATGGGACACCACCACACATGAGCGCTCTCTGCAGCCTTTCCTTAGATGGATAGTTTCCAGGGCTTTTATTGGCCACTTCTAAGGATTTCACTGCTTTTCAACAAAAAAATCAGCTCATATCAACAACTCCATCTGTTCTACAGATCAGCTTCTCCATACCCACCCTTTGTCTTGAGAGGTTTTTTTGTGATGCCTGCACATTAATTTCTCAGTGGGTCTGTTTCATTACTCCTCACACTTAATGAAAGCAAAAATAATGAGTATAGAAACAATTTTCTTCCTTTCGGATGTAATATAATTCCTGCTTGAAGTTATTATCCACATGTGATCCTTTTGTACAGCAACAAGTTTACCAGCAGTGACCAAAGGAAGTTTTCTTTGCAGTTTAGTATCATCCCTTTCAATACCTGCTCACATACCAGTAAATTCTGGTGGCCTCTACGTGACTCTCCACCTCCTGTTCTTCAAGCCAGAGCAGAGTGGTGCTCACATTTGGTGTGTCCACCAAGTGGAAATGGAGCTTTTGCCATTCTCCTAATGGCAGCAACAGCATCTGAGATACTTCTGTGATCTTCTAGAGCTGCTGATTCACGGAACCATTCAGGCTGGAAGGGGCCTCAGGTCTGTACTCCAACCTCCTGCTCCAGGCAGGGTGATCCTTGAGTTTAAACCAGGTTGCTCAGGGGTTTATCCATCCACACCTTGAAAACCTCCAAGGGCAGAGACTGCACAGCCTTGCTGAGAAACCTCTTCCAATGCCTGACTGGTTTTCCTCATTTCCAGTCTGAATCTCTCCTGCTTCAGCGTTCACTGTCTCCAGTCCTCCTACATCACCATGAAGACCCTGCTTAAGCTGGTCAGGCATGATTGATGTTTGGTAAGTTCATGCTAACCCTTCCTGATTATTCTCCTTCCTGTCCCCAGAGATATATCACAAGAAGAATCACACCATGATTTTTCCAGGGATCAAAGCAAGTCTGTCCTGCACATCCCCAGAGCATCCTTTTGGACTATTGTGTATTTTTGTCAGCCTAATCTTGGTGGAAAAAAGTTAACCATAGACAAAATTTGCCCATGAGACAGCAATGTGCCCTTGTGGCCATGAAGGCCAGTGGTGTCCTGGGGTGCATGAAGAAAAGTGTGACCAGGATGTTGAGGGATGTTCTCCTCCCCCTCTACTCTGACCTAGTGAGGCTATCTTGGTAGTATTGGGTACAGTACTGGGATCCCCAGTTCAAGAGGGACAAGAAACTACTGGAGAGAGTCCAGTGGAGGCTCTGAAAATGCTGAGGGTCCTGGAGAAGTTCTGTGGCCAGGCCAGGCTGAGAGCCCTGGGGCTGTGCAGCTGGAGAGGAGCAGCCTGAGAGGGGAGCTGAGCAATGCTGAGCAAGAGCTCAAGGGCCCTTTAGGGGGCAAGAGGATGGGGCCAAACTCTGGTCAGTGGTGCCCAGCCCCAGGACAAGGGGCACCGGGCACCAACTGGAGTCCAGGAGGTTCCCCCTGAGCAGGAGGAGCAAGTTCCTTGGGGTGAGGGGGTGGGAGCCTGTGCCAGGCTGCCCAGAGAGGCTGTGGAGTCTCCTGCTCTGGAGAGATTCCCAACCCCCCTGGAGCCTGCGCTGCTGGGCCCCCTGCTCTGGGTGCCCCTGCTGGGTGGAGCAGGGGGGCGGCACCAGAGCATCCCCAGAGAGCCCTTCCCCCCCCAGTTCTGTGATTCTGTGAAATCAGATCACTTTATCTATCAAGATCCATTTAAATACGAGAACAAATCTTTATAACAACAAAAGCAGGACAATGATGCAGTTTTTGCTGGACTGATAAAGAAACATGGATCTTCTTTTAAAGACACTGCATTTTGGCCAAAGCAGCAGGGACATCAAGAGTTAAAAGCATGAACTGCAGGACTCTTTTAAGACAAGGATCCTGTATGAGGCTGTGAAAGGGTCAGATGTGCTTTGGATCTCTGGATGCATATACATCTCCAGGTTGTGCTTGCACCACTGTGTGTGTGAGATGTGTATGATCCTTTTTCCTGAGGCCTCACAACTGTAACTGATTAATTTATAATGGTGTGAATTTGGAAAAAAAATAATACTGCCTGGCATCAAGAGAAGTGTGTCCAGCAGGTTGAGGGAGGAGTTTCTGCCTTGCTACTCCACTCTGGTGAGACCCCACCTACAGTACTACCCCCAGCTCTGGAGTCCCCAGTGCAAGAGAGACATGGACCTTTTGGAGCAAGTCCAGAAGAGGCCACAGAGATGATCTGAACTGGAACCCCTTTGCTGGGAGGCCAGCTGGGGGTGTTCAGCCTGGAGAAGAGGCTCCAGGAAGACCTTCTCGCATCCTTGGAGTATCTAAAGGGGTCCTACGGGAAAGATGGGGAGGGACATTTTACAAGGGTTTGTAGTGACAGAACCATGGGTAATGGCCTCAAACCATAACAGGGGAGATTTAGATTAGAAGAATTAAAGATGTTCACTCTGAGGGTGCTGAGACACTGGCACGGGTTGCCCAGGGAGTTTGTGGATGCTCCCTCACTGGAAGTATTCGAGGCAATGCTGGATGGAGCTCTGAGCAACCCGCTCTAGTGGAGGTGTCCCTGCCCATGGCAGGGGGATGGAAATGAGATGATCTTTAAGTTCCCAAACCATTCAATCAATCAATCAATCATTCTAAATCAGGGCGTAACTCTAGGGCTTACCCTAGTGTACCAACATGTTACCTGCCTTTCCTCCTTTTCCTCCTCCTTCCCAGACATTTTTCCTCGCCTCTTTTAAAGCCCCTCTGCTGTTGTACTAGATCAAGTTCTGTACATATATTTAAATGTAATAAGATAGATTACAGGGATTGATTTTCCCCAGGGCCAGGTCGATAAGACTGTATAAGCCAGGAATATACAATGGCTCGGGAAGCTCTAGCTGTAGTAGATTAATTAATGATGTGCAGTATGGAAACATCCCAGTAACCACAGCTCTTCGCTGCTCACCTGAGCTATTGGCCGTGTCTCTTGTGGGATTGAACAGCTTGCTGCCAACCTAACAATATCCAAATTTCTCTCGGAGTAATCACAGCAGTGCCAGAGCTTTTGAAGATCCAAGGGTTACTTTGCCCTTACTCTTTCAAGGAGAAATCACAGTGTGAAGTAAATAAACTTTTGAACAGCACAGCACTGACCTACCTAATCTTTATTGCAATCTAACAGGGAAAATAAAAAACCTGCTGAACATTCTTACTCCCTTTTTATTGCTCAGAGATATTCAGCTTTTGGAAACAACAGGGGAAAAAAAAAAAGGAAAAAAAAAGGAGATGCTGTTTTCTGGCTGTATTGGAAAAAATATATTGGATCATCTGTATCAACTGATGTATTTTTATTAAAGTGGTCAGATGGTTAAGAGTGGATTAGGAGTCCTGTGATCCCTGCCCAGCTCTAGGAGACACAGGATTTACAGCTGCAGTCTGGAGGAGGGAGGAGAGAAGGGCAGGGTACGTGCTGCACCTGCCTTACTAAATTTCAGCTTCACGTGCTCAAAATCAGAACTGGAGGTTGTGTCCTCAGATCGCTGTGAAGGCACTAAGGTGTCGTAATGGGTTTGCAGAGATGGCCCAGGTCTTCAAAGAAACAGCAGTGAAGCAATAAATGTATTGTTAAGCCTTCAAAAATGTTTAGAATGGATTGATTCTGTCAGAAAATGTTTCATAGAACTTGATTACTTTTCCAAATTGTGGTGGTTTTTTTTCTGGAAAATATAAAAATAATAATAATAATGATAAAAAATTGAAGTATTTTCTTGGTTCATTAAATCACAGAAGTAGCTTCTCAGTTTTAGTGTGTGGGCAACTTTTAGAATCCCAGAATGGTAGGGGTGGGGAGGGACCTCTGGAGATCAGCGAGTGCAACCCCCCTGCCAGAGCAGGATCACCCAGGGCAGCCCACACTGCAACAGAGCCAGCAGGTTTTAGATCTTTTGTCTTGACTTCTGCCTTTAAACACACAGCAGAAGATTTTTAAGGACTGGGTTATTTTATCTAAACCAGTTCAAAACCAGCATCTTAAAAGACACCTGCAAGATGTAATATCAGCTACTGAAGAGTCATCCAACAGCGAACCGCTCTGGTGATGAAGACTGGGGGGTACAATTATCACAATAGCTACAGCAAAGTGTGAGGCTGGACGTAAGAAGAGGGATGAAGAGAAAAATGGTGATGAGAGGAACACCAATAATGAACAAGTGCCAAGGACGGTTGTGGTGGGGTCCAAACTGTGACGACCACAGAACTCCTGGAGAAATCCTTGAATCTCATGAATCCCACTGAGATCCTACAAGCTCTGCTCAAATTCTGTGGAATTACAGAATCAAATTTTATAGAAATAAAGAATTACAGAATCACTGAATGTTCAGGGTTGGGAGGGGACCTCAAAAGATCATCTCATCCAACCCTCCTGCCAGAGCAGGTATTCTGAAGAAATCAACAAAGTCTATCTTTCCTGATTAAATTTGAAGCCAGCATTCTCCCCTCAGGTTTTCACTGTAATTTGAGGGGCCAGTTCTGCAGTTCTGTATTTCTCATCTCTCTGGTAGCTTTTGACCTTTCTTAGCTGTTTGTTGCTGTTGGTTTGATGTTTTTTTGTTTTTCCCCCAAATAAAATACTTATTTCAAAAGCTGTTGAAAAATTTCCCATAAAAGAAAAAGAGATGGTACTTTTTGAAAGAGCAAAGGACATATGGAGCAATGTGGGCAGCAGGTCAAGGGAGGTTCTCCTCCCCTTCTGCTCTGCCCCAGTCAGGCCACCTCTGGAGTGCTGGGCTCCCCAGTTCAAAAGGGACAAGGAACTACTGGCGAGAGCCCAGCTCCAGTGTAGGTCAGTCCGCACTGGGGAAAGGGAATCGAGGCCAAAAAGCCGGCAAGGAACTCCCGGGGGGCTTTCGAAACCGGGAAAGGCCGAGAAAGCGCCTGGGTTCTGCCGGGGGCCGGCAGCTGGTGGGCGGCTGCTGGGGCGACCCGTGGGGAGCAGCGGCA
>VWZY01003732.1:55355-65657 GCA_013399075.1 Chloroceryle aenea | reverse complement strand
AGAATGGGCCCCAGTACTGAGCCCTGGGGAACACCTTCCATTTGGATGTCTCCTCCTGAGATCCCTGGACCTTTTGCATCCTCTCACACCCAAGGCACCTTCAGGAGTACCTTAGTCCCCTAGAAGAAACACATCTTGGCACCAACACAACAGCAGTATGTGCATCCAGACACAGTTCAGGGGTTGGACCAGATGACCTCTGGAGGTCCCTTCCAGCCCAGACATTTCTATGTTTCTAAGAAGTGTCCCTCCTGTCATATGCCCCAGAACTACTGCTCTCCATCNCAGCCCAGACATTTCTATGATTCTAAGAAGTGTCCTTCCTGTCATACACCCCAGAACTCTTGCTCTCCATCCTTTGAGCAACCTGTTCCAGTGTCTCACCACCCTCGTAGTAAAGAATTCTTCCTAAGGTCTAATCCTGAGCCCCTCTCCCTGAGACCCTTGTAGCACAAAAAAGAATAAATTTCAGAAAGCCTGTGTGGGATCCTCTAGCCTTGGGTCCTTCCTAAAGAGAACAGATGAGACTGGCACCTTTCAGTAAAAGCTCTTTGACATTCTGATGCATTCTTTTTAATTCATCAATAAAACCCTATTTATTTGATCATCTGAATTTCCCTGAAATCCTGATTTCCCCAGAGCATCTTGCTGAGAGTGCAAAACTGGAGGAGAAAAAGAAAAAAAGAAAAGAAAAAAAGGAGAAAGCACTAGTTCTTTTCTCCTTAATGAGATCATTTGCTGGCGTTCAACTCACAGATTTGCTATTAATGTTAAATTAGCTGGTTAAATTAGCTAATTATATAAAATGTGTACAATACTCTCCAGTTGGGACAACTGGCAAAGAAAGACTACTCAGCTAAACTGGTGAAGAAAATACTTTGTAGGCCAAATTAATTAGAAATACTGGAAACATTCAAATCAATTGGGCAGTGGCCTCTGTCCAATATCCTGATGAAATAAAAGGCCACATGTTTTGGTGGGAGCTGGAGTGATATGCTATATTAATGTATAGGAAAAATAGCAGCGTATGAATATGTAGTGTATTAACTCAGCATATCCAGAGAAGGGCAACGGAGCTGGGGAAGGGGCTGGAGAACAAGGGGGGTGAGGAGCAGCTGAGGGCCCTGGGCTTGTGGAGCCTGGAGAGCAGGAGGCTCAGGGGAGCCCTTCTGGCTCTGCCAGCTCCTGACAGGAGGCTGGAGCCAGGGGGGTCGGGCTCTGCTCCCAAGGGACAGCACAAGAGGAAGCGGCCTCCAGCTGCCCCAGGGCAGGTTGAGGTTGGACACGAGGAACAATTTCTTCCCCCCAGCCCTGCAGGGCTGTCCCAGGCTGTCCAGGGCAGGGGGAGAGTCCCCGTGACCCCTGGAGGGGGTTCCAAGCCCCCCGTGGAGCTGTGGTGCTGAGGGCCAGGGGTCAGTGGTGCCCTGGCAGTGCTGGGGTTAATGGTTGGACTGGAGCATCTTCAAGGTCTCTTCCCACCAAAATGATTCAACGATTCCATATTTTTACATTTCTAACATTCATAGCTACAGCTCCTGTATATGTCTGCACTTACCTTATGCAGGTAAGGAAACAGGATAGTCCCTCTTAGTGTGCTGTCCCAGGGCACTCAGGAATTCTGGTCTCTCTTCCCAGCTCTGCCACCACCCTTTGGTCCAAGCTTGGAAAAGTCCCCGTGGTGCCTTGTGCTTCTGCTGCCCCAGGACTGTTTTCCATTGAGGTTATCAGCTGTTCAGGCCAGGACATCTCTGTTCAGGTGACATCAGCACAGCACAATACGATGATAGAAAGGTGCTGCATCTCACCCAGCAGGATGGACAGCTCTGTCTTACCCAAGTGCATGGCTGGCATATAAGGAATAGTAGATTTTGGGCACCCACATCTTTTCCAGATGCCTTGCAGGTTTTGAGTGGTTGACTTGAACCTCACGTCTTCAGAAAACATGGACTGACACAAATGTGATGTGTACGGGGAAACTGGTCTCCTAAGGGTAGAACAAATCCTTCTGAAGTGGGCAGAGTCCTGGCAGGGTAGCACAAAGGGCTTCTTAGCTTAGGCAGGTGATGCCAAATGCAAGTTGATGTAACCCTCGGAGTTACCAGGCCGCTGTAAATGACTCGCTCTATCCCTTGGTGTCTTTTGCATTCAAGCTTGGTACAGAACTTGCTCTGAATGGCATTTGTTGACATTTTAGCATAAATTTACACTTTGTCAAGTCTGTGAAAGCTGGCAAATCTCATTAAAAAACGATATTGATACACCGTTGTGCCACCTTGCTCGGGATGCAGATTCACTTTCTCCTTGTTGCCGTACCCTGTTGAGCAAACATATGTCATGGCCTTTGAATACGAACCTGGCAGATGTCTAATTGACCTGAATACATTTCCAGCATATACCAGAATGGGTCAATAGAAGGGCTTAGAATTCCCCACCAAATTTTAATCAGTTTAATGAGATTAACAAACGATTGCAGCGATGAGTTATGTGATGCAGAAAATGCTGGGCAGCTCTGCATCTAGGACCACAGATAAAATAATTCAAACACAGTTTTCTCTTCCTGGAGCTCTACAGGTCTTTTCTGGTTGTGCAGTAGGGAAGAAGTTGAAGCAGAGTGATTTAAGTAGTCCAGGTGGACCCCATCCCAGCAAAGAGCATAGAAGATATTTCTCTCTGGAGGGAATGTTCCTGGTTAGGAAGAAGTGACGGGGGATAGATCTGTCATGAAATGAAGTTTCATCAAAGATCTGAGCCAGAAAGGCACTAAACTCTGCAGGACAGAAGCCCTTTGCTCGTAATGAGCTGTCTGTACTTGGAGGAGAGCCAGCACCAGCCAGAACCTAAATGATGTTGTCAGGCTTGGGCTTCCTCTTGCAGCTACCTCTGGCATGATGGAATGCTTCCTCCCAGCCCAGAAGGTCTGAGTCCAGATGTAGCCTGAAAATACATTAAAACTTTTGTAAAAGAAGCAGGGTACTGTCAGATCTCACCAGGTGTGGTGGAAAAACTTCGCATGCTGTTGTGCAACGGAGGAGTTGGATCCTGTGTATGAGGTGAGAAGATGGGAGACCTTAGAGCAGCCTTCCAGTACATGAAGGAGACCTACAGGAAAGCTGGAGAGGGACAGAGCATGTGGTGATAGACAAGGGGCAATCATTTTAAACTAGTGTGGGGGAGATTTAAAGCAGACCTTAGGAAGAATTCTTTACTCTCAGAGTGCTGAGACACTGGAACAGGTTGCCTGGAGAAGCTGTGGACCTGTGCAGGCAGTAGAGCTTTAAAGCTAGAGAGAAGTCCAGTCCCAAAGAATGAAGTAGGTAATTCAGGTAAAAATAAGGGTGGAAAAAACAAAAGCATTGGGAAACGTAGGTTCTTGCTTCAGAGCCCTTAAGGCATCAGTACCTAAGAAAGGAAGAGAACCAAGGAGCCTTTCATTTGAGATGAAGTTGTCCCAGGAAGCTGGGGATGACTGGAACAGCATCTCAGCTGAACTCAGCCTAGAGAGGGGAGCTTTTGCCAAATGTCATCAGGCTTAAGAGAAGGTGAATTTGTCATTTCACCAGAGTTTTTCTTTCTGTTGCAGGCTCTTGTGATTTAAGCCAGCGACTGCACAGCGGAATGAGATGTCCTTTGTGCCTGCTGGGAACAGTTGCCCCAACTGTTGACCACCAAAGCCTAGGAGCTGCCATGGTGAGCTGAGTGGGCCTTTGGGAAGTGGAATCGGAACCTTTTTGTCACGGCTTCCAAAGCAGAGAGAAAAACTGTGCGACTGACAGAAATCTGCCAGGTTTGAAGAGGAAAGCCAGGAGTTGGGAGAAGGTAAAGCAGAGAAATGTGTGGGGCTTTTTCTGTTTCCTGCATTACTGCTGCATTAGCTGTGTCAATCTGACACGGTAACTCCGAATGCAGAGAGGCAGGGTATTCAGATTTAGCAAAGCCCATTACACTTACAAAAGCTCAGGAGAGATGTCCCAGCAAGACAGTGATGTAATAACGACAAGAAAATGTATTTTCAAGAAGATAGGCCTTTAGCTAAACTGTATGCACCAGGGGATCTCTCTGCAGAAAGCTTCAGTTATTACTTTCTTAAAATCCTCATTACATTTCCAGCTCTATAAAAACTGAGTAATTACTGTCTTCAATTACCTCTTGGCACCAACTCGATTAATGTCCTTTACACTGACTGCTTTTTGAACTGTTGGAGAGAAAAGATGATCTGGGTCAACTCTATAAATGGCCTTTGCTGTGTCTTGTTAGCTGGAAAGTGGGGACTTGGGTTTGCAGGGAAGGGTCATCACTTGATTGCTCTGAAGAGGTGGAATGGATGGAGTGGCAGAAGCCAGGCTGTCGATGTTGGGGTTCAAAATTTAGGTGATGCCAGTGGATCAGGCATCTGAAGGGGTTGGTTCTCTCTCTTTCCCTGCAGATGCCCTTGCTCTGCACCCCTGGGATCTAGGCTAGCGAGATGGCACTAAGTGGGAGGATCAATGGTTGTCTCTACTGGCTTTAATAATTAAAGTTATCGAGCCATCATGTCTTGGATCAACAAACAGGGCTAACAGGTCAGTCTTCCTGGCCTTGCAAATTGATTCTTTTCCAACAGACAATATTAGGGTCGGGGGGCTTGACCGACCTGCTCTCCCAGGTCTTCGTATAAACAACTGCTGATGGGGACCATCTGGCCATGGTTTGGCTCAGGCCATTCGTTATTCCCAGCAGGAAAAGCCTTTTCTCCTGTAGCAGAAGTGAGTGGTGTGTTGGTACTGGGCTTTCGTCTCCCTTCAGCAGGACCCTGCACTGCAGAACGGGACAACACATCGGGTTTGCTTCTGGTAGAGTTGGCCACCATCTCAAATTCTGATATCTGATTATAATCTTGACTTCTGTCTTCTGGCCCAAGTCTCTCTGGGACCTGTGTGCTGTGCAGATGCTCTAGGAAATGTTACCAGCTGCTCGTCTCCTGCTTCGGCATCCAGTGCTGATGCTGAGGAGTTTCTTGAGCTGTCAGGGAATGATCTGGAAGGACATGGAAGGAAGGTGGGAGAGGACCATAGCCTTCTGACCAGCACTGGAGATGTTCCTAAATGACTCAGCCTATCCTATGAAGTCTCACTCTGGTAATTGGCCACTTACCCCATGGAAGCCCTTTCCCAACCCTGTTGGCATTTGGCAAGTTGCCGGGGGGTCGGCCAAGCCAAGCTCCTAAACCACCAAAGATTAAGCCTCCTGGAGAGCTGCTAGGTCCTTCCCTCAACACAGCAGGGCAGGGTCCATGGACCACCAATTATCTTACCTTCCTGATCCAGCCCATTTTGCACGCCCACCTCTTCTGCAAAGGTTTCCACACTGCGGGCCACTTCCTGGGGATCCAGTGCAGCACACAGGCTGGTCTGTCCTCTGCAGATTCCTCCAGCTAAGGACCCCACTGCTTTCTGCCAGCTGATCTGACTTGCTGAGAGAGTTGGGCTTGTTCAGCTTGAAGATGAGAAAGCTTCAGGGAGACCTTATCACCCCTGCCAGTATCTGAAGGGGGCCTGCAAGAGAGCTGGGGAGGGATGTTTTACAGGAGCTTGTAGTGGTAGGATGAGGGGTGGTGGCTTTGAACTGAAAGAGGGGAGATTTAAATTGGAAATAAGGAAGGAAATTCTTCACTCTGAGGGTGGTGAGACCCTGGCATAGGTTGCCCAGGGAAGCTGGGGATGCTCCATCCCTGGAAGTGTTCAAGACCAGGTTGGATGGGGCTCTGAGCAGCCTGCTCTAGTGGGAGGTATCCCTGCCCATGGCAGGGGGCTTGGAATGAGATGGTCTTTAAGGGCCCTTCCAGCCCAAACCATTCTGTGGTTCTATGATTTTTGGGGTCACCTGGGTCAAGATCTTCAAAGAAACCAAACTGCCAGGCTCTTGTTGTAACCTCTACAGCCAATCACCATGAGCACTGCCCGGAGGAATACTCCACACTAAATGCTCCAGCATTTCTCCTGTGTCTCAGGCAGGGTTTGCAGCTGGCACTGAGCATTGCACTGTGGAACCTGCCCTGCTCTGTCTCCTCAGATAGCTATTTAAAGCTTCCACAGACATATCAACGTGGTCTACAACCACACTCTGATTGCAGCATGACTGTTTCCATTGTACTACAAGCCTTGGAGACATAATCCAGAAACCCATCTCCTCCTCCTGCCTGTTTCCACGTGGCAGGAGAAGTTTAGCCTAAAAACACTTGAAGATCTCCAAGGATTAATGTCGGTTTGTAATGCCAAATGCAGACATGAGCTGACAAAGGTCTTCTTTGCATAAAGGATTTTCAAGTGGAGACAATCTGAATTTCTCCCCTTGCAGTGCAGGGAAGCAATCCCTGATAGAATAGTATTCCATGCTTGGGTTTCATTGTGTTATCATTTCACCTGTCTATAGTTTGATACTCGGGGCTTGGTGTTTAACTCGGAGCTCTCTTGTGCCCTGGTGATGTTCTCATTCCTTCCTCAGGCCCCCAGTGCCATGTTCCTAATCAAGGTTTTCTATGTCCCTCATACTTAGCCTGAAATTTCTCTCTTTTCCTTTGATACCTGCATGAATTTGGAACACTTGAATTTTATATGCCAGACATTGGGATTTTTTGTTAATTTGATTTGCTCCTTTTGACACAGGACCCTGATGAAAGGATATGCTACTGACTTTCTGCTCTCCCAAGGGAAATGGCCTCAGGTTGTTCCAGGGGAGGTTTAGGTTGGACATGAGGAAAAACGTCTTCCCAAAAAGGTCTGTCCAGGGCTGTCCCAGGCTGCCCAGGGCAGGGGGCAGTCCCCATGACCCCTGGAGGGGTTTGAAAGCCGTGGAGCTGTGGTGCTGAGGGCCAGGGGTCAGTGGTGCCCTGGCAGTGCTGGGGACACGGTTGGGCTTGATGATCTTCAAGGTCTCTTCACCCAAAATGATTCTATGAATCTATGAGAGTAATTAACAGGAGCAAGGTGAGATCTTCACAGCATGTCCCTGATAGTGAAGATCTCACCTTACCTCTGGCATGTTCCACTGCAGAGAAAAATTGCCATTTTTTCCCCAAAAATAGAAAATTGAAATATGAGGAAGCTGCTATAAAAGAAAAAAAGCTCACCTTCTTTTCTTTTTGTTCCTTCCTGAACCCTGACACCCTGGTGGCTGCTGTGTGTGCAGCCCAGGTGGCCATTCCAGATGAGCTCACAGTGAGTTTTCCCAGTTGCTGACAACTGGGAAGCCCAGAGTAGCTCAGTGTGAGCTACTGCCCTGAGCACTGACTCTGCTTCTTGGGCTGGTTTTGTAATTCAAAGAATAACTTCAGCCAAGGACTGAAGAAAAGATCTGTCCCTCTCCTGAGCCCTCACGGTGTGGGGTTGGGAGGTAGAGGGTTTGAAGCACTGCTCAAGGCAAGGTGGGGACTAACAAGGTGCTGTAACCCATGTACCACCATGGGAGGCCACTTCTTCCTTAGACATGGGTTCAGGCAGTAAGCAGACAATGCTTATATTCATCTAGGTGTGCATTGGGTGGGTAGAGGGTAACAACATCAGAGCTTTTTGAGTGAGAGTCAGAAAATTGCTTCCTTGTTGGTGAGAACAAGGGCAGTGAGGAGCTCTGCTGAGGTGAAGATGCTTCTGAGTTGCAAAATGAAAATGTCTGTATCAAGGGATAGCTGCTGGTGAAAATGTACTTAGAGAGGCCTCAGGGATTTGGAAGAAGAGAGTTTTGCTGCATCTCCAAGGTCCATCATCATTCCTGAAGTCTCACACAGAGACCTTGTAGAGGAGGGAGCAGGACCCATATTGTCAGAGGTTTCAGGTGTGTCCCAGCCTTCCTGCCCCTTTCACGGTGCTGCTAGCCTGGTATTCCCGGGTGGCCCCAGACTGTTCTGTATTCACTCCTCTTTCTCAGCTCACGGAGAGCTGAGCATCTGGCAGCAGCCTGGAAACTCGGGGAAAGGATTCAAGACCGGGTTGGATGGGGCTTTGAGCAGCCTGGTGCAGTGGGAGGTGTCCCTGCCCATGGCAGGGGGGTTGGAAAGACATGATCTTGAAGGTCCCTTCCAACCCAAACCATTCCATGATTCTGTGAAGCTAAAGAAAGGAAAAAACCCTCTACATTTTATTTTCATTTTGCAACATGTTGATTAATATTTCAAGCTGTGCTGCATATAAAACTCTCGTAGATACTCGAGCCCCTTCTTACCCCCATGGCAGCAAGGGAGTGTTGTCTTTGTGAGGACTGAAAGCAGAAATATATCGAGGAACAGATCTACCCCCTGGCTTTTTCTGCCATCACATCCCAGCAACTCGTGGACGCACTGAACTAAAACCACTTCAGACAAATGGTTTCTTACTGAAAAGGCAGCAGCAGTTTTCCAAAGGTTCCAAAATTTACTGAGCTTGTAATGACTGCAGCCAGGAGCCGAGACTGTGATTGAGCGATCAAGATGTTCATAACCCAAGGCTATGCACTTATTGCTTCTTCCCCTGGAAAAATGAGAGTGAGCGTGTGTTATATCTTCTCTGTTTCCTTTTCACCTCCATGAGAAAAGCACTCAGCAAAGGCTCTTCACTCTTCGTGCTTTTTGACTCTCTTCTTATTACCTGCCAGAATCCATGGTCTGTGGCTGGCTTGTATGGTCCCCTGTGGGTCAACGTGAATGGTTGTGGTGGGCCCAGTCTGTGCCCTGGAATGGTGTCCCATGGGGACCTGTGGGGCTATCTTGCTACTAAGAAGAAGAATAGAAATCTTGCGTGAGTTCTCATCTCACGTCCAGGTAGATAAAGCTCAGAGGTATTCGTAGCCTGTATCGAGTCCCAGGATTGGTTATGAGATGTAAAGAGTTCACCTCCTGCATCCTGTTCCTCCAAAGCCAGGTCTTTATTTCAGGCAGTTGTAGGACGAGCCCCTGTTTTCTGTGAACATCTAGGACACCAGAAAAGGTTGTTGAATGCTGGGGAAGTGACCTAGTCCCTGTAATGGGTTAACCATCCATGTACCTGCAATGTTCTTCAGGTCACACGGTCTCAGGTGACACGGGGACAGGAGACAGTTGTGAGATCTGTGGGTCCTTTGGTATCGTCACATCAAGTGGTTGAAGGCTCGGGGAAGACAAAACATCACACACAGGATGCAATTTTAGTAGGAAGGACAAAATTCTGCTGGAACAGGTTATGATGGGACTGGGTGAGTCCCATCAGCAGGTCTTTCTGAGTGGTAGGTTTCTGCAGGGCTCACTGCACGAAATTCTCCGGTCTAAGTTATGTGAGAAGTTAAGGCAAAGTCATCACGGTGTTCACCTCTCACCTTAACAGCAACAAAACCAATGTAAACTCCACAGCTTCTGTTTCAACCTTCACTGGGGTGTATTTTATTATCCTGCTTAATTACACTACATAAATCTCCACTATGCTACGGCCTCTGTCCTGACGAGTTCATCACTTAAACAGATGAGACGCGTGAGTTTAAGAGGAAAAGGATTTAAGACAAAAACCAGCAGGGTTATGATTTGTACATTTAAGTTCTGTCATTATAATTTTAAAGTATGGATGGTGTTTAGTGGAGGGGATTAGTGAAATTTGCAGCTGAAGGAAGAGAGGACAGAAGAGAAAGGCAGGAGATGACCTGGAGAAGAATGGGGAGCGGAGGGTAGCAGTGAAGGGGTGATGAAAGACAGCAAAAGAAACAGCTGAATGGTCTTCAGCTCTTAATGGTCATCTTCAGCACTTGTTGTGACAGATATCTATTAGTTTGTGACAGATACCCATTAGTTGTGCTGACCTAATTTTTCACCATAGCCCTGGAGCTGGGTAATCCTTGAAATGTTTTTCTTCTCCAAACCCTCAAAGATCATAGGAAGAAGAAAAAAGAGAAGACATTGGATTATAGGGCTTGACTTTCCTGAAGGGCAAAGTTAAAACCCAACACCAATGCCATCTTTAAAGTAGAGGTGATAAGAGCTTTTAATTAATTTTATTGCATTGCATTTCTTTTTATAGATGTACAGTAGATTACGCTCCATTTTCTTGCTGAGGATTCAACAGCACCAGACTTGAAATGGGAATTGCAAAATCTCTGCTGCATCCTTTGGAAATGACTTAGTTACATCACAACCTCTAGGAACTTTCTGGGTCCACTGACAGCTTAAATTCCTACGTCATGAAAGGGTCACTGAGGAAGTATTTCCTGATGTTGAGGTTGAACCTCCTGGTTTCCAGTTTATGGCCATTGTCCCTTGTCCTGTCACTGGACATCACTGAGAAGAGCCTGGGCCCACCTTCCTGACACCCACCCTTAAGATATTTATAAGCA